>VYZP01032173.1:0-13424 GCA_013400635.1 Hypocryptadius cinnamomeus | reverse complement strand
TTGTCCACTGTTAGATAGTTGGGAGTCCTTCCAAGAGTTGGCACAGTGAGTGAAAGATGAGAGTGTTGCAGTTTACCTGAGTAAAGAAACATAATGGATTCTGAAGAGCTGTAGGGAGAACTAAAGATTTTTCTGGGGTATCAAGGACTACTGGGTTCACAGGATGTGGGTTATAACTCACAATAATGAAATACTATATTTTTTAATATTCTCACTTTTTATGATAGAATATTTGGGATTGCTCTTACAGATCCTGAAAACAATAAAGGGTAAATAGCTTTTTCAGGGCTTGACATATTCATTCAGCCATGAAAAATCCAGGAAGAAAGAACTTTTAGGAATTTCATAGACTGTTTGAAGCACATCACACAGAGCCAAGTTTGAACACAATGTCTTATCACTGAGTTACTCTTTTTTGTGAGCTCGCAGTCACTTGTTAATTTTGATATGAAAAAATAGAGTTATTTAACTGAATTATTCATTTAAGTGTTAGAATGACTGAAAAGTAACTCTACTTGAAGACTTCACAGCATCATCCAACACCTTTTTGCATTTACTGCTTTAAGTGAGGAAGGGAAGAGGAACTTGCAGATCTCTGGGGTAAAAGGGACAAGGCAGCTCAGAAAGCCTTCCAAAGAACAAAATGACCCTGGCTGGCTCAGGAGAGGCTGCTGTAGGGAACTAAAGCCTTTCAGGGTGATCACCACAATATTGCTAAGGCAACCTGTGTTTTGTGGATGATTTTCAGCTGCCAAAAGCTGGGAGGTAGGAGTTAGTGTGCCAAGACCAAGATGATCCCTGACAGCTTCTGTGGTCCCCTGCAATATATTTTATTTTATTCTTTTTCCATGATAGGATCTGGGAGGACATAGCCAGCTTCCTCTCCCTGATTTATTAGGCTAAGTTCCTCCAAAAACTGATGCCTAATTTCATAGTTCTGCTGTCTGTAACTGTATTGTATAAAAGTGGAAAGGCAGGATGAAAGCAAGAGAACAAGGAAGAGAACAGGAATTCCTCAGTCCTGATTTTCAGGGGGTGTGAAGGGTGGTTTGTTTTTGCTCAGTAATCTGAGCTAAGTAAAAGGCTGGGATTCTTCAATATTTATTAGTGTAATATATAAGAGAAGTATGTTTGTGTTTGGAAAGACAAACAAATTTTCTCTCTTGGACAGAACTTAATATGACTAATGAATTCTCTAAGTTATGAAAAGGGCAGAGGAAAATATTGAAAGATAAAACAGAAAAAAAAAAAGCAGAGAACCGCACCATACCACAGTAAAAAATCCCCCATACTGTAAAGCCATTTGAATTTCTGGCTGCTGCATCTGAAAATGGTATTGCAGAGAAACAAAAATGTACAGAGGAGAATGAAAAGGATAGTGAAAGTTTTAGAATAGCTTTGCCATAATAAAATAATAAACAGATTGATTCTTTGGTTTGGAAAAGGGAGGACTAAGGGATGGATATGGTCTACACAATTATTAATTATATAGACATAGTGAGTAGGGCTCAATGATCCATTATTTTTCACAACCAAAGAACTAGAGGCACCTAATTTAATAATCAGGCATCCTGATAAACAAACAAAAAGGAAATTCTTTTTCAAATGAAGCATAATTAGATTGGGAGGTGCATTGGCACAGGATGCAGTAGAGGCTATCAGTATAAATGGGCTCAGAGAAGACTAGATAAATCCATAGAGGATAGACCCATTGGTGGCTATTAAAAATTATGGTCTAGATTAAACTTCTGTCTCAGGAAGTCCCTTAAGTGCTGGTTGCAGGAAGCTGGAAAGGTATTTTAGGCAATCTATGTATTTGCCCTCTAGCCATATCCTTTTGGGCCAATGCTTGAGACAGCATACTGGAATTAAAAGATCTTTACTGAATTCATCAGGAATATTTCTCTGTGTGTGTGTGTGTGTTTTTGTGTGTCTTTGTGTGCATGTGTTTGTGTGAAAAATAACGAGGAAAAAGGAGGCTGTGATGAGAAAACCAAAAGCAACTTAATTAAACAATGACTTCCTCTTACTTAATACTTTTCATGCAGGCCTCTTGCAAAGGAAAACCTCAATATCCCTAAATCTGCTACTATCAGCTTTAATTTTCATTTCAATCAGAGTTTTCCCAGCCCTGCTGTCCTTCTGTGTATTTTTTGCTTATCAGCATGCTATGAGAACAATGCATGAGAATATTGTATTTGACAATACTGCCACCTGGGCTACATCTGTAGTAAATTAAACAGTGACAGGACAATGCCCAACAAATAGGAATTTGATTACTTGTAATGCTGCTCAGACAGGTCCCTGTCTTAATTTTACACTTGGCCAACTAATTTTCTCTGTCCAAAATAATTCCCAGGCTTTACTGCGGAATTAGCATGGACAAGGGATCATTCCCCATCACAGTTTGGATGGATCCAACCTGTTCTTGAAGATGTGGCTAGAACACGCCAGTTGGCCTCATAGCCAGAGGAGGAGCCTTTTCCATGCCTAGTTTGCTTTATAGATGTGATAAAGATTGGATGTAACCTCTGGAGGATTGGGTGAGGAAAGGAATAGGTTTTCTAGAAGTTTTTTTGGCCTCTTGAGGAAGGTTCAAATCAATCCAATTAGCTGTCAGGAAGAGTGAGTAGTCCACAACATCTCCCAAGCATGCAAACTTTTGGTAGTTTCCCTGAGGTTAGGACCAGTTCTCAGTTCTCTGTTCTCATGATATACACTGAGCAGTCTGTGGATGTCTTTGGCCAGGGTGAAAGGCCAGCTGCAAGAAATGCTTTGATTTCATAGCAGGACTTGAGGTACAGGAGATTTCTCTTCTAGACTTTAAGTTTCCCTAGTCTGGGAGAGGTGATTTTGTTTTCTCAGATTATGGAGTGATGTGGTGAGTGTCCCATATTCATACTCTGGACACATTCTGTCATTATGTGATTGAATGAAATTTCAGCTGCAGTTTAATTCAGACACTTTTAGGGCTGTGTTTTCTCTCATTTTTTGCCAGACTTATAATACCAGACACTATATAGAAACTAAAAAATCAACAGCTGCCATAGGGAGCTTGCAGGCTGAAAGAAAAGCACACAGTGAAAAAAAGCTTTTGTGAGGTCCAGAGCAGGCCAATAATAAACAAATCAAAATCCTATGAACTAAGAAGTTCAGTATCAGTTCTAGTTCAGTCTTTCTCTTATACTGTGATGGAGAAGGCAGTTAATTGATTATAAGTCTTGCTGAGGTGAAAAGTACGTGTGCAACATACACAGTATGTGTGCAACAAGTCCACTGACACTGGGGCCAGTTTTGTGGATGGATAGGTTATAAAAGAAGTACAATTAGGAGATGGAAACAGCTTGCCTGCTTATTAAGGGTAGAATGAATGCATGAAAAATGAAGTCCAACAAAGGGGCAAGACTTTGCGGGTGAAGAAAGAGAATTTCAACTGATAGATCAGGTTCAGAGAGTAGACAGAGGTTAAAGCTGAGATGACAAAATTTGAAAGGTGGGAAAAGTGATTATTCATCCCTGCCACAGCACATACCCTTGACCAGATTTGGCCCATGCCAAGCAGTGCTTCCCTAGAGAATGTCTCCTTAGCAGGGTATGGAGCAGCACAAGCCAGGCCACACTCCTGACAGACATCCAGCCTGTACTGGGGACAAAAGCTGTGCCATGCCAGCTTGATCTTGGGCACTGGTCTGTGTCATTTCCCACTGTACATGCAGTAGCTTTAGGGTTGAATGAGCCGTCTGGATGTGTCAAGCTGGTTCCAACTCAGCAAGATCTCCTGACGTTTCCAAACTTAAGTCTGGAGAACTTCAGCTGTGACAAGTTCCTATCACAGTTTTGAGTGTCATCTGTGCAGTGTTGAACTGGAATGAATGACAGATACATCACATATTTAAAAAGGAAATCGAGATACTACATGTAAGTGATAGTTTTTGCTCTCCTACTTATGTAGATCACAGCATCATTTTACTATACATTGAGCTTTCAAAGAAGCAAATTTCTCTGCATTTTTAGAGCCTTTCATTTTTTGTCAATGTTTTTGAGCCCTGTTGAGAGTGAAGACTTTTCCTGCTACGTTTTAGTTTCAGGTTCAGAGCAAGAGTCTTGTTTTCTATTCAGACCTGTTTGTGATGCAGCAGTTTGTATATGGATAAGTGTCCCTTGTGTGTGAACTGTGTTCCATACATAGTTAAAAAACTTATATTGTAAATCATCCAATTTTCATAATCTCTTTGTTTGCAATTCATTGCCCATTGAAGCACTCCGTGCTAAGAACACGACTTTCTTCTATGCCCACTGGTGTAGAATGTTCCACCAGTGGGTAGCAAAGGGTAAACTGAGGCCCTGTATATCTATGAGATAGAGAAGGTGAAGGACATGACCTGAATGCGCTCATTTCTGACACTGGCATTTCAGCACGAGCCAGAACGCTGTGATAGTCTGCCTGACTCCTTTACTAGGAGACATGAAGTGTTCATGAATGCTGTGTGTTCATGAATGAAGTCCATGCTTTTCATTTTTATGGTCAATAATAAAAATGGCAATTTCTAGGAAAAATTTAAACTGAAGAAACAAAGGCCATGTATGTCTGTTGCTGAAGGAATAATATGAGTTTGGAGTACAGTTTAATCTCGTACAAAGATTATCTGTGTAATACTGTGAGAGCCACCAAGATTCTAGATTAATTTATGCTTCATAAGTGCAGAACACAAAAATTGAATCTTTTCAATGGCTGAAATGACAAAAGCCTTTTAAAAAGACAATTGAAATAATGAAATAGTGATGTTAATATGTATAGTGATAAAATATAAATAAATAGCAAGTCCTCATAATTAGGAAGTAAACTAATCACTAAGACCTACTCATACCTCTCATACAGATTCATAAATCTAAGGGAATGACAAAGGAATTCTAAGTTCCTTTGAAATATCTGCAATTGACCCTATTTATAACAGAATATAACTTTTCTGCAGGAAGGACATTTTATCTCTTTGCGCTCTCTGTAGGTTTTTCTAGACAACAGGCTCACTGACATTAACAAATGTAGTACAGCTACAAGAAAGAAATTAATTTTAATCCTAATTCTAATGGGAAATTGAGACAGAAAGAGATTAAGTGGATTGTCCAAATTTGCACAGAAATGCTTACAGCAAAGTCAGAATCTGACTTATGGATCTCATTGCATGACCTTTCCCTTTAATTTTGGAAAATATTGTTTTTCTTTTTTCTGTTTTTTTCTTTTTCCTCAAACACTTCACACCGACAAATGTTCAGTCTTAATCAGCCTGCTCGTAGCATCTTAGTGTAGTTTTGGGCAGATTTGTTTTATAATGCTGGTTTCTTGCAAGGGAAAATATTATGCATTCATTCTGCATGTGTTTCTGAATATATGTGCATGATAGACCTTTGGAATCAATTAATATCTTTTTAAAAAATATGAAACTATCTTTATTTTGAAGTTAGCAGTAAGATCTCCTACTTACTTACAAGAATGTAAAGAATCCTTCCGAATATTTTTGTTACAACTTTGATTACTTATAACTGATTCCTGTGCAGCCACATTAGAGGACAAGCATATGAGTTATACAATATAAGCCGATCATGTGAGCAAAGTCTCCATGGAAACTGCCTAATTTGTGCTTTTATTTAATTAGAGTTGTCCATTACCTCTCCAAATGAAGTTTAATTTAAATTCTTATGCCAGTCATTTTTTAAATTGTGTATGACTTTTCATCCATCACTTACTGAGATCTCTTGTAGGCTGTATTTTAGCAGACTGAGTTTATTTAACAATTGAGTTTATAAACAGGATGTTTATTTGACAGCTCAGCTTATCCAATATTCTTAACATCCTTGGAACTAATTTTCTATGCAGGATCTCTGCTATACAACTCATTGTTATCAATTAGATATTCTTAACCTCAGAAATTGTCAAAACCTCGGAACAATTGCTTGAGAGATCCACATGAGTATATTCACTCATTTTGCTTGCTGTGAGATAATTGGAAAAAAATTTGAGCACAAATAAAAAGTGTAACCGAGACCAAGAAATATGCAAAATGCATGTGTTTGTTAAATGGAGCACTGAAACAGGCAAAATTGTGTGTCTCCTGTAAGCTGCACCACAAAAACCAGCTGGTTTTATTGAGGTACTCCTAAGAAAAGTCTGAGTTGGTTTGACCTTACAGAGCAGTCTGTCTGAGGGTATGATAACATGAACTGATGTGAGTTATTTGGAAGTCATCAGTCCTTGGTTGTGCACCAGAAAAACATGGCCTGCAATACCTGATTTTATCTTTCTTTCAAGAGCTGCTGGTTGAATGCATAGTGAGAGGATATGAAATACTCCATTATTTCCCAGTTCTTCTGAGGTGTCTTGTAACATACACAGATGGCAAGAAAGAGGACAGTGGAAGGCTGTGTCTACTCAATAATTCCCACCCTGAGACACCAGATAATATGGAGAATAGGGAAAAACATAAAAAGCATTAAAAATGTAGTATTAAGTAAATACATGAAACATACTACTGACATATTTTGTATCATAATGTACGTATTCTGAAGCAAATCTTGCATCTCATGGAAACATTATTGACCCAGTTTTCCATTTGCAGCTCTATTACAGAAATATCTAGACTAGGTGCCTGGTCCAAAATTAGTTTATGTGCCAGCATGACAAGAGGGCAATGCAGAAGCAACTGCAGCTCTGAAAGGGACATAAACAGGGTAGCTCAGAGCTGCACTCTGGTGCCATTCAGGTGGTTTCTGCATTCATACAGCATATACATATCATCCAAGTTTAAATATTCTTTCAGAATTACAGAACTTATCTCTGGAAAAAAAAAGCAAATGTTAGTGATAGGAAAAAAGTCGTCATCACAACATTATCATAGTTCATAATGGCAGAATTGAAATGTTTGCATATAAAAGGTAATAAAAGTGGCCCAAAAATCATGTGTGGTAAGTGCTAGAGGTGCAACTGGAGGATCAACAATAAGGATTCTTCTGGAATAATTACATGAAGGCTAAAAGTCAATACAGTTCAACACAACTAAGAAAAATTGGAAAGAACAATGTAAAAGACCTTACAAAAAAGGCATTTATGAATATTATGTGATATTAGTGATTTGAAAATGTCTAGAAAAATTAAAATAATAATAATTGATAATATTACTAATAGAAGAAAACTTGAAAAACTGGTAAAGGGATAGATACTGCAGATAATAGAAACACGGCAGCTTAACATTAACAGAGGTCCTGAATGGTAGTAGGTGTCACTGAGTGAATTTGAAAACTAGTGGAGAGCTATGTCTGGATGTAGAAAAATATCAGAGTTATTTAATAGCTACTTTGTTTCTGTCTTTTCAGAAGAAGAGGGTGGCGATCTGCTCAAGTCGAGCTTCAGTTTTCCAGGGACGCCAGAGGAGGAGCTAGGTACAGACACATCCCTCAGACACCCGGTACCGCGTGTGCACCCCGAGGCTGGGCGCAGCCGCGCGCGGGGGCACAGGAGGCTGCTCTGGGGTACAGCCTCGCCCCGCCACGGAGCCCGACACTGGCAGTGACAGTGGCCACAAAACTCTCAGTCAAACCCTTCTGGGCATTTCTCACCTGCTGTGTAAGGGTAGAGAACGCAAAGGAAAATCGTCAGATTTGAGTAACGCTCAGGCAACTGAGAATTCAAAAGAAGGTGTTCAAGGAAATTGCCAACCTTCCTTCTTTTGTCTTTTTCTCTGTCTTACTCTTTAGAGAACATGCTAAATGCAGACAGAGTTTTCAATGTTACCTTTTCAATTTGAAAAAATAACAGAAGCAAGAAGAAATCAGAAACTCTTAAAGCCCATGAGTGAAATCTTGATACTTCTGTCTTACAAAGCTAGTGCTAAAATGTCCCGCTGGCTTCAGTTTTACACATTTAGATTGTGAAAAATTGAGTTTCTGTTCCTGGAATTTCATACCCAGATTGCCACTCGTTTATGCAAAATCTGTCAAAATTTTGCCTTATATGCAATTACTTCATGTGGTTATTTTTAGAAAAGCAATATGGGAAGTGGTTTCTATGTGTTTGCTACTCAAAGCTCCATTTATTCAACATGAGCTTACTTACATTTCAGAAGTCAGCATAAAGTAATTTTTCTTTTTGTGCATATGCTCATGTTAGTATATTGCAACAGTTTATTTTTTGTTATTAGGATATTGTTGTAGTTGACAAGAGTATTATAAACTTTTGCCCTGACTGTATTATTACCCACTGCTAGGAGGATAAATTATAGTTGTTGTGTTAAGGAAAACTACCCAAGCAGTTAGAACAAGGAGGATGAATTCAGACAGGTTGTGTCCTTATGTTTAGCCAATCTCTTAGAAGAGGATTCAGGTAGTGTTGCCACTCAGTTGCACTCAAATCAGGTAGTGTCATAAATGTTCAATGTAAAAATTTCTGTACTGGACTTGTTTATTCACTTAACATTCCAAAACAAGTGAAAAAAAGCTATAGGATACATTCCAAAGATTAGACAGAAGAATGTGCTACGGAAGAGACTGAAGAAGCCTCAGTCAGTTTCTGCCTTAATCAAAGTGGTGTAAAAAAGCGGTGTATCATTTAACATGAGGCTTCCTAGGAATCTCACAAGTGGATCCTATGAAGGAGTCATGAAATGGACAAGTCTCTCAGCCTTCTTGGACATTTGGAGTTTTTTCACCCTTCTGTCCCATTTCACAGCACACAGGAAGGAGTTCAGATGGCCTGGGTTAGAATTCATCTCATCTGAGAGTTGGAAAGTATTTCAGGTGTAGATGTCTAAGCTGTAGATCTCGGAATTTCTTTTAGGGTCAATGAAGAGTGATAGAATTTTCTAGGACATAGCAGGTTTGGCCTAGTTTAGAAGCCTAATGAAGAGTGAGATAAGTAATGCTTTAGAAGAATGTCAAAATTGTTCTCCTTCCCATTTGTTTGAGAAAGAACTGCAGGTTTTCTGGAGCCAGAGCAAATGATATACAAATCGATAATGTTAAATGTCAGGTCTCTATAGGAGCAAGGACCCTCTTATGAAATAGATAGTCAAAGATTAACACAAAAATATATTCTAACTGACCAATCATTCAGAACCCTGACTAGGAAGAAGATGGGGGATTAGTCAGAAATGAGAAACAGGAAAGTAAAACTGCAATAAGAACAACAAATAACTAGACTACAAAGAAATTAGGCTGCTTTCCAACATTTCAACTATTTATGGCCAAGTTACTGAAAAAAATATGCCAAGAGCAATGAAAAATCTGTCCTTGCTCCTAAATTTTGTCCTTATTTCAGTCCTCTGAAAGTAAGTACCAAAGATTGCTAGATAATACATAAGAAGAGGTGGATGGCTTTAATATTTTTGGAGGAAAATCCTCTCTTCCTGACAGGACCTAGTCACCAAACTGGAGGTGGTCAAAGCAAGTGAACTGGATAGCATCAGTAATGTAAAAACATATGATAATGTAAAAACATAATGTAGAAACATATCCCCTTCTCCCCTAGCGAGAACCACTGAAATTGGTAAGACTTTTAGAAAAGTTGTGGGATAGTTAGTTAAATTCTGTATAGACAAGCTCTGCAGTTACAGCTATGCTAATGTGCTACCCCTCTACAGATGGATTGGACATATCTGTCTTTCTGTCTTTACCCCAGTCTTGTGTTCTGTCACTTGAAAATTTGTGTTCAAATCAATGAACCATATATATAACATAAGTGAAAAAACTGCAAACAGACCTTTATCAGCCTTCACTTTTTCTTACTGTCACACATGCATGAAGTTAATTATTCATTGGAGAGAAATATGATTCTGGGTGGATACTCTAATCCTTGGACTATGGAAATGGGCTCACTTCTTTTCTGAATGTACATAACCCAATGACTATGTCATAATTTTGTATGAACAGCCTCAATCTGACACACTGCTAGAGACCTTCATCCCTGAAGAAAGCTCAGAAAGGGATTTCCTTGAGAAGTAAAATAAATTGCCCTAAGTTAAGACAGAGTCAGGATGATGTTCTTTGAGGTAGCTCTAGCTGCAGGGCCATTCATTATTCTAGACTCTCATTGTCCCAAGGAGCTTCAAGTTGTGATCTCTCTGGTACTGAAAGATCTCTGGCTCCAGGTCCTTGTTTGCAAAATGGTTTTAGAATTTCCAAGTGAGGTTTGTGACTTTGGTGGGGTTTAACTAATGTTTGCGCAGTATCTCATGAGAATGAAAGTGCTGAATAGTCATTAAATAATATTTTTAATAAAATTATCCACTGCCTTAATTGGAAAAAGGTATCAAGGGATAGGACTGATCTCAAGTCTTTCCCACTACTGATTCTATAGAAAACTTCTTTAGTTAAGACAGGCAGAAAAGCAATGTATTCCTTCAAAAAAAGCTTTTCCAAGAATATCAGTCAGTTTTTGAGAACATGACTTCATGACTTTACCATTAACATTTATTTGTCACCAGAGTTTAGGGTGAAAAGTATAATAGTTACAATATTCACACTCACACCAAAAATTCCTATTCCTTTCACTAGGAATATATCAAATAAGAAATATGTTAACCAAATAAGAAAATAAAGGTAGAAGGACATGGTGATGGGAGCAAGAGATCTGACTTGTGAGCTCAAGCAGCTCACTGTAAGTCTCACAGAAACTGGAGTTCTTTCATTCCAGGCTTTCTTCTAGCTGGTGGTTATATCATCTAAACAATGATACTGTATTAGAAAAAAAAAAACATTCAATGAAACTACTCTTTTCTATGCTATCTGAAAATTTCTCAGTCTTGTTTACTTTAGGCATGTAAAGGCTAAGGCAAAATTTTTCATTAGGTGTCCAAAGCAAATAGTGCAATTTAACAAGAGACATAGAAAAATGCCATGTTTGAAAGGCATTCAAATAGATACAGAAATATGAACAGGGAAGATGGGATGAACTTCTCTTTAAACATATATTTTAATAGGTAGTACATGTACAGAGTAAAGAGGGAAAAATAGATTATTGAAAAATTATTTTAACTCCTTTTTACAGGTAAGGAAAACATTTACTTTACAGATGTTTTATAGTTAGGCTGTTTTATAGTTAGCAGGATCTAATGTCAAGCAAAGAAAGAGAACTTCCATTAAAGGCTTTTTAATGCAGTAAATTGCTGTTTTCACTTCAGGAATGGATATTGAGTTGATGTTAAGGAAAAGGCTGAAACCTGTAAAACAGGTTGCAGTTACTAATAATGCTCTTAACATGCCCCAGTTGTGAAGTAAACTGTAAGGGAGTTTAAGGGCAGGCTATGAAATGTATTTTCATTTCACAGTTGATGCTTTTGATTAATTGGAAAGGTTCCAGTGTCAGACAGTAACTCATGGTTATTCAATCACTGCTGATTGCATGATCATGCCTTTATGACCTTATGTGTTGGAAGGAAGAAAGGACATGGCTGTTCTTGAAATGAAAACATTAATAGAGTCCTGACTTTTCAGTCTGTCTGTCCTTCTACCATGCACTCAGTGCAGTCAGTGTCTGAACACTTCGCAAGGGCTTTAGCTTCACGTGCCAGGAACTACAGGAAATTTTCCCAAGGACAGAGGAGGGGTTGTCAGCGAGCCCTCGACTCTTGTCTGTGTCACATCCCCCAGAGCATCCAGGCATAGTTAAACATGTGTAGACTGGCTGGAGCTGGTGGGACTTCAGCCAGACACGTGGCTTGGCCACACAGAGTAACCACTACAGTGACACTCATCCCAGTAATCAGCAGGCACAGGGACACTCTGTTATTAATTCCTAGATGAGCCACAGATTGAATGTTTCCCTGGATTGTGACACTAGCACTCAGAGGTACAGAAGTTTTATCCCAGTTCTATGGGGAATTGAAGTAGGAAGTCTACAAGAGATGTGCACAAAGGATCACTGCAACCCAATGAGGTAAGGTCAGCCTCTCCATGGCAACTGACACCCCTGCCCATGGCATTGTCCTGAACCTTGCAAATAATTCATGGCTGACAGAAAACTTGACTGCAGATTTCCCAGGTTAATCCTCTAACCACAGGCCTATCTTTCTGTCATATAACGAAAATATGTAGCCAGGTGGTTTGGTATGACAATATAAAAGTCTTTCAAATTTACAAGAGATTTTAAATATGACATGCCCTGACATGATTCAGTGTCATCCTATAATTTTCTTATTGTGACTAGATTAACAGATACTGGAAAAAAAAAATAACCTTTCTTATTTGTCTTATTCCACCATATCTTGAAATAATTCCACTTCATATTCTTCATTTTTCTGTACCCAAAACTGTAGTGTAGAGGTTATTGATGTGATAATCGAGACTGTAGAAAACATGAAAACATTAATGAAATAACAGGAAATGCTTTTCAGAAAATAAATTTTGAACTTTAAATTCCTTTTAGTTATGCTTGAGAACTTATTCTTTAAGTTACTTTCAGTCATAGAACAAAATCATATCATATGGCCTGATCATATAAAAACATGTTAACTGTCTAGCGTTTTAATGATAGCAATTTATTATATATGCCAATTTGTTGATGTAAGCAACAAATGCTTACTAAAATTCTGCAGATCAGAAGCTATTTCTAAAAATTAAATACTTCATAATGTCAAATAACTGCAAAAATCCCATTAGGCTCAAGGTCAATTCACAAACAGGAGAAGATACTTAAAAGGATATAACAGTAATCAGATAGGATATTTGTAATGAATTATTCATCCATTTCTACTACATAATACAAAGGCAGTTATGCATTCATAAACAAATATTTCTTTTCTAAATGATTTCACATGTGGCAAATGTAGCAAAGAAGGGACATTTTTCTCTTCCTGACCTGCTGACCTCTGTAACCCCTCAGTGCATACCTGACACACAACATTTACCTTCCCATAAAGAGTGTGACAGCTGCAGAGATGAGGTGATGATGGTGATGATGATTGAGATGAGATGAGATGAGATGAGAGACCAACTGCTTAGCCACACCTTCCTTCCACAATGAGTGTCTTCACTGGATTCTCCCTTTTCAAAAGGATAAACTGTGAAGCCTTTTAAATTTATTTCTATAATGAGCAGCTTAAATGATGTCCTCTCAATTTCCTCAGGAAAAAAGTTACCATAGTCTACCTGCACATTCATCATTGCTTGCTTAGGTTCTGTTGGGAGTGGGACAATTTTGGCAAAACCAGGGTGGTGGAGATGCTTCCACTGTGGAGGCAAATGACTGCAGTTCTCTGTCAGAGCACATAGACAACTGTCTTCCCAAGGGAATTTGTCCTGGCATAAGCAGTGCAGCACCATAAACATCAGCAAAGATTGCTAATGCAATCCCAGCTTTCACTGCTGAGTTCAGTTGCCACCTTTCATTGTGCAACTTCACTTGTTTTTCCATCTATATAGGATGTCATTTCTCTTCC
>VYZP01032147.1:0-13713 GCA_013400635.1 Hypocryptadius cinnamomeus | reverse complement strand
CTTAGTATTTGACAAGGTATGAAAATACAGGAAATGAAATTGCACATTTGCTGCCATGTAATCCAGCTGCTGGGGAGGAGGGTAGAGGGAAGGGAGGGCAGGCAGCTCAGAGATCAGCAGGAGCTGACAGTGAGCATGGATGCTCTTGGAGAAGGTTTTTTGCTTTGTTTTTGTCATGTTGCTACCGAAGTTGTGTGAGGTAATGACTTCTACTGAATTCCTGGAGGAAACCCTGTTACGAATACAGCAAATTACACAGAAAGTGGAGTGCAGCTCTGCCGCTCGGCCCCCCATCCCTCACCAGCAGAAATATACTTTGGCTTATGTGTATCAAGATACAGTCAAGCCAGGAAGCTGACATTTGTTTTGGCTTTTATTTGTTTGGGGTTTGTTCATTCTGGGGTGGGTTTTTTTGTTTTGGTCAGGTTGCTTTTTGGTTTTGCGGGGTTTTTGAGACAAAATGCATTGTGGTTGCTTTCCTCTGTTTGCATGTTGTGTGCTAGTGCCA
Organism: Hypocryptadius cinnamomeus; assembly: GCA_013400635.1. Classification (NCBI taxonomy): domain Eukaryota; kingdom Metazoa; phylum Chordata; class Aves; order Passeriformes; family Zosteropidae; genus Hypocryptadius; species Hypocryptadius cinnamomeus. The sequence continues at coordinate 13,205 of VYZP01032147.1, read as the reverse complement.
TCTGTGCTAGTGACCCTCAAACCACTCATAGAAGAAATGCTTTTCCAGGCCAGTCTCCCCTCACCCTGCCACAATCTGTCTGCAGGGGTGAGAAAGCAATTCATTCTCTGTTCCTGTTCTGACTGGTCAGAGCTCTTGACAAGATGTCAATGCCTGCTGTGATAGCTGTTCTTAGCCTTTTTTTGTGATTTGAATACCTTACTTGGAAAAGAGCCCCGAGCTTGTTGAAATAATTCCACAGAGATTCTGAGAGAGCTTTGAGATTTTAAGACCAATCAGTAAACTGCACTGGCTTTGAAATACAGGCTTTTTTATTCAGTTACCTCTAGTCAATTCAAGCTGTGGCGTCCTTGCATCTCTGCCACTGTTCAGCTGTATTTTGGGTTTGTTTCAATGTTTTCACAGGGCAGATAGCTCTCTCTGAGACAGTCAACAATAAATGCCCACAGAGTTCAATAGCATGATAAAAAAAGAATAGTGTATCTACTGCTTCCTTTGAATTCTTATAAAAGCAAACAAAAATAGTAGGAGAAGCTCTTTGCTGAGCAAGCTGTTGAAGAGGGCAGCAATGCATTCTGTGCTGTGTGGAGAAGGAGTTATCAGCCCTGATACCTGTACTCTGTATATTCATTATTATGCTTTCATCTTCTTCCACCTTACCAGAATGTAATAATAATATCTAGAAGTTTGAAGTTTAGCCAAATTTCAGTGACTCCAGTGGGGTTTCTTCCTTTCTGCATCACTGGATGACAAGGGAATGAGAAATCTTTGACCAAATTCCTGTTCCTCTAGTCTAGGATGGCAACAGTCCAAGAGTTGTCCTCAGCAGTCTCTATCCTCATTCGGTATTTCCTTGCTCTATGGAGGATTATTCTATGAGCAGAGGAGCTACAGAGTTCAAAATGAATACAGCTAATTATAGTTTGAACTCTTCAGCCATTCTAGAGAAGTCTGGGAAGGGAATACAGCTGGGAAAAATTGCTGCAAATATGTATGAGTGGTTAAAAGGATGACAGTGATTTCATGGGACACTTACTGTATTGGATGCTTCTCTTGACACAAGGTAAGGGGGAATTACTCAAAATATCTTAAGCTGGACGAGTTATGATGTAGAACCTGTAATTCTTTATGCTGTAGGAACAAAATGTGTGCTTTGGGATATCCAGTAAATAATATGCTTCCTATATTCTTAAAATGTAGTGATGTAGGCCCTATGGAGGAGATTCCAACAGCCTCAGCCACTGTTATTTCTCTACTGTTCTTTCTCTTGTCTGGACTGCAACGTGAGTAGATGAATTATGGAAATAGAATATTTTTTATTTTCTTCTCCTATTAATAAGACCGCATGAAAATCTCCCTCAGGAAAAAAAAAAAAGAATTTTTTTTTCCCAAATAATCTTTCCTGAACATAACTTTATGAAGGTGACTCATTTTAAATTCTCCATCATTTAGAGACCCATGGTATCTGTACCGCCTGTTGGTAATGTCCATTAAGCAGCAGAAGAAATGCATTTTTTCCCTTGGTTAGACACTCCAATGAGTTCAATTCTGCAGGAAGAAATGTCTTTTACTCTAAATATTTTTTTTGTTCCCTGTCTAAATGCATTATGCAAATAATTCACTTCATAAAAAGATAACAAATGTTTGTGTTTTGGTATGGATTTTTTTCAGACAGCTCTGAACATGATAGTTCAGGAAGCCAGTGTAATTTTAAGAGCTTAAGAAGAAGCAGCTACAGTATAATAGGATCTGGGTTTTATGCAAATAAAACCATTATGCCCATTACTGGAGCATAACAAAGCAGAGAGACCTCTGCACTTATGGGCAATATGACAAGTGCTTTATTTATGATAACTCTTAGAATTTTCTCTTGGCATTTTCTTACAGTGCCATGTGGTGTCCAAAAGGCAGAGTTTTATGTTGCTGAAAAGAACTCTCAGTACACTTAACAAATTACTTTGTGCAAAACAAATGTTCTTCTCAGATTTTGTTTTGTTGCATTTTAGCCCTTCAGCAATTCAATATAGTCTTGACACTACCAAGGATTGTACTTCAATTTATATGGTTAATCCAACGTAAACATGGAAGGTGGGAAAGATCTTCAGCTGTATGATTAAACAGCTCCTAAGTGTTACAGGTTCAGTGCGTGAAAGTCAACAAAAACCACCTTGCCACAGGTCATACTGCAGAGTGCCCCATTTATTCTCCTACTGCACCAGGCAGTGGAGTATGTGAGCTTTCTAGCGGTCTACTCAGATGCCCCAATGATCTGAACACCTTGATCTTCATGTCTCTTTGTCATTTTATCACTCGGGTGCTTGCATTCTACAGACAGTGTCCTAAGGCATAGAAAAACTGAGTGACTTCCTAACTCTGCAAAAGCGCAGTTATGGCCCTTGGCGCTGGGAAGCCAAGGGAATATTTTGATCATCCTTCATTTCCAGAAAGTCTGGCTTGTAAGTTTGTGCGTTCAGTGACACTGTGATTTTGATAATTCAGTTCATTCCAATTACATGAAGGAAAACACCAAACAGCTTTGGGCTAAGGCGTGCCTGAAGTTCATTCTTAAACATATGGTATCTAATGAGATGGTGCTTTCAATGAGTACCTTAATAACAACTAAATCTCTGAACAATACTCTTACCTGCCTCTAAACATGAGAGGGTGTAGGTTCACTTCCATGGGAAAATTGTTGCTACTAGTGTATATTAATATTTTGTCTTTAAATTTGATTGTGCATGGTTTGATCTCTCTCCCATATCACTCTTTACTCTTCTGTCTCCGTAGACATTGAGTTTCAGTGCATTGGCGTGGCAGTGACCAGCAAAGGGACTCTTCTGTGCCACTGCAGCCCTCAAAGCTTTGTCATAAAAATTGTTAATAATTTGGTTTTTGAAAAGAGAAATGCCCATCCATGTCAGTTACTGGAAGCTTACAGCACACAGTGAGGAACTGGTACTAAAGATACCTTGTTTCTCTGGTGGTGCTTTTGTTGCTGTATCAAAGGTTATAAAGAATAAACACCTGGACTTTAGGGAAAGCACACCCTAAAACCTTCACACTTCTGCTCACAATATTATACTCTCTGTTAGAAAATAAAATGTAGGCAAACCTACTTTCTTTTTTTTCCTTTGCCTACTTTCTTTTTTTTCCCAGTCTTCCTAAGTAAGTCTGACTCACCACAGCCAGTAGCGGCAGAAGAGAGAGAAAACTGTCGTGTGATGTAGCAAAATGGAACAGGTAATATACAAGGTTCCTATATGTAGCCAGGTTATTGTGCTGTAGCCTCAGAAAAAGGAATACTCTAGCTCTGCTTCTGTCAGCCACAGAGGAAGTATCAGTTTACACATTTATTAACTAATCACAGTAATTTCTATTGTAAATCAAGTTAACCTTGGCTTACCTCTATAAGTCAAAGCTTATTCTCTGCGTCTCTGGTCACTGCTGGGGTTGCTGTTCTGGTCTTTGATGGCTGGGTGGGGCTATTGGCAAGAGAAGACAAACATGCTTTTCAGAAATTGAAGGATTATTGGGCCAGCGATGCTTTAGCACAGAGCACCTGTTGGGTGCAACTTCCCCATTTGGAATACCCTCAACTAACATCAGCCAATAGTTCAGACTGCAATGCCTTTTGCTTCAGGTTTTATGTGCAATACATAAAAATGTGACAACAGCTCCTTGAAGGCATTGTGCAGCATCTGCCAGCTGACCTGTCTCCTTATTCACCAGTGGGAGGGATTTGACAGCAATAGCTTTATAAACTGCTTTAAAAATAAAAATCTCTTAGGATTTTATTTGTTTCTAATGACCTAAGTGCAAGGCAACTGTAGAAATTTATGGGAAAAGCACTTCAAGGGACATAGTCAGCAAACTACCATCTTTTATGTGGGGGGTAGGACACCCACTAAGCAATGGGCCTCATCAAGTAGCCCTCATGCAAATATGTGAATGCCACTAAATGGCCCTTGTGAGCTCAATATAGTTTCCCTCAGTGAAAAATGCTGTAAGCAGAAGTACTTAGAGATACCTGTACTACTGCAGTAAGCAGAAATCCAGATATTGTGTGTAATTAAAGACAGCAAGGTTAGTGGAATGTGCAGATTATGCTGGCAAGTGTTAGGATATATAAGGTGCATTCTGCTATTCCACGTGACCTGGTAGGGCAAGACAAACATGTTTAGCTTCATAGAGCAGCTTATGAAAAAGAAAAAAGCCGAAACTATTTGTAAACAAATGTATACAAATTTATTTATGGAACTCTCAGCTTTTGGCATAAACTCAAGACCAGTCAAGGCATTTTTACTTAGAAAATCAATCCAGAATACCCAAAGTCTGCTTAATACTTGTCCAAAGGTTTTTTTCATATGTTTCAGTAACTTAGTTTAATATTTCACTGACTTGCATCTCAAAAGCTTTGTGTCCAAATCTTGGCATTGAAAGAACTTTCCTGCACAATGAAGCATGAGACAGGAAACTTGTCTTTAAAGTCACCTGTTCATGTAGGAGGTGGCATGTGATTGCCACCCAGAGGCTGGTTTACTTTTTTTAATTAAATTGTGATTCCCTAGGTTAGAGAACTGTGCCATCAATAGCAATTTCAGCCAAGAGCTACACATGCTGTAAAGGAAGGGCCCATCTTATTCTCTTGCTGAGTCGCTCCTGAGGGGAAGTTAAGTCCTGCTGCTGGCCAACTGCAGTCTGGGCTCTATATAAAAATCATTTCACTATTGCTTGCATTTCCAGTCTCAGCACTGGACTTCAAAGGAATGATCATGGCACTTTTACAGGGATAAACCCATAGAATGGTGAAAAGAGTCTTAAAGAATCAACTGATGAAGTCAGCATCTGGTCCACTTTGATTTAGTATGTTTGTTTTTACAGACTCATAAGTGGTACTTGTCCTGTAAATTATGAATATTAGTAGCTTTTGTGGAAGTTGTGTTGCTTTGGTTCATTTAAAACATCAACCCACCAGTACAAGGAACGTGCATTCTGGGGAGAGCAAAACTGCCACAGTGAATCAACAGGAATTATTATTTCCTTAGAAACACTGTAACCAAGAACTCCATAATGTATGAGGGAAATGTTTTCGGTTGTTGAGGGATGGACTAAATTGAGGATAGGAAGAGGATGGCAGACAGATGCCTGATAGTAAACAGAGTTTAAGGAGAGAATGGAATTACAGAGCTGGTTGACTCATTTACATGGTATTGTAGTCTTCAAGACTCTGTGGATTCAATTATTTAAATTAATGTATGCAGACCCAGAATAGATCAATTAGCTTGAACAGGTGTCCCGTGAAGTCATATAAGCTGCCACTTGCAAACCCAGAGATTCCACCTGGATCTCTGCAGGAATTCAGTGTGTCCAGTGCCGTGGTGGGGAGGGAATAACCTGCTAAACAGAAATCCCGGTTCCTGAGGCCACTGGGGAGGAAGGGCCTGGCTCCTTGCAGAATCCACTTCTGACTCTAATTAACACAACTGGGCACTTGTATGTTGGAGCACTGCAGAGGAGAGAAGAAGTTAATGATTCAAAACTGTTGAATTTTGGAGGGAAATATAATTACATACTGTAATCTGGTCAGTTATATAGCACAGAATTTTAGAAACTGAACAGTAAAAGAAGGGTTTATTTTTCTTTATTTTTTAAATTTGTCTCTTATGCACCAACAGTTGCAAATATACAAAGACAACCTCTGTTCCTACATGTTTTGAACACACAGTACTTGAGCTGTAATATTTTTTTCCCTAGGAAAAACCTAATTTAACCCAGATCATTATACCTCTTCACAAAGAAAAATACTATATATATATATATACATATACACACACACACATATATTGTAAAGGGAGTCATCACAAAACTAGGTCTATATTAATGGAATTTTTCTAAACCATAACAAAATAATAAATTAGATTTAAAGTAGCCTCTTGACATTACTTTTGCTTAGACATTATGCACTTAATTCAGACCTAGGACACTGTACCTTGATATCTTATTTACTGAATGTGCTAGAGCTGTTGTCTAAGACCAAATTATCCACTTTGACAAAATACGAATTCTTTCTGTAATTTTCAATATATATAGAGGTGGTTGTGAGTGACTGACGTTCCTACTCAGCTTTCTAACACAAAATCTGGTAGAAATTCTGGGTACTTGCAGCTCCCAAGTAATTCCTCTTACAGGGTGATGGCTTTAGTTGCATGGTAGACTTTATGTGTACAGGTTGACTATTCCTGTTAGACAGATTCCTCATCTTAAATTTCCAGCTTAATGTAAATAAACATGATTCAACCATATTGCTTAAATAAGGTAGGGTGAAATATGTTGTTGTGCTGCATAGTTTCTTACAACAGTTTAATTGAGAATCCCCAGTGTTTTGAAACAGAGACTAAAAATTTGGCAGGAGGCTAATTTACTATCATGGCTGTGCCTGCACGTGGCCTGATGCCAAGGATGAAAAACATCATCTTCCACATATTCAGCACAGGCTTGTCAGGATTTGCCAAAGTCCCTGAGGGTGTTTCCTTTCATGGGGACTGCTGGGGTTCCTTGAATGTCCCTGTGAGTGCTGGTCCTGCCAGCCAGGGCTGCTCCTGGGCAGGACACTGGGGCAGAGGGGCAGCTGAGTGGCAGTGATGGTAATTGTGCCTTCTGCAGCTGTATGGCAGGCAGGATGTGAGGGATGAGAGCCCATCTGGACACAGGAAGAGCACAAACCCAGTGCATTTAGTCTGGGAATGGGCAGCAGGAGAGCTACAAGTTTAAGAGAAAACAACACTTCCTCTTTGTCTTCATCTACAGTTTTGTTTCATATGAAGAAAATACTCATCTCCCTGCTACAGCTTGCCCTCACATGCTCTTGATGTAAAAGCACCCTCTAGGAGCTGACCAATGTGTGTCTGACATAGTCTTATCTTATCAAATTGGTCTTTTTCCAATTAAATAACCAAAAAACCCTAAGTAAATTAAACACTCTTGGCTTTATGTGAAGCCATTTTTACTTTTATGATTGTCTAGTAAGCTTTTCGTGGCAGTGTAGTGGTTTCATTGCAACTGCATCATTTTGCTCTGAGCTGACGTTGTATTCATAAAATCATACTTCTATGAACTGATAACAGAAGGAGGTTTTTGGTTTTATTTTGGTATGTGTGAAAAGGGTGAAAAAGTTGCAATAAAATGGCCAGTAGTTTTATATTGTTTGCCTACAGTAGTACAACAACAGTACAAACCTGATGGCGTGGAAATAAGTTTTCTCCCTCCTTTGAAAGATGCAAAGTTACACCTGCAGTTAGCAGTTTCTTGAAATGGCAGTCCATGTTTATAATAAACAGGAATTAACCCTGCAGAATAATTTTTGGGGTGTTCATTGTTACAACTATTTCTGGGAGAAATTGTCAGTTTAACTGGCTTTCTGTAGTCATAATAGTGAGGGTGTCTTGTGTGTAATGCCCACATCACACTGCATTGCTTCAGTTACTTTTCTCAGCTTCTCCTAGAGTAGAGAGATATGCATATAAGTTCACAGATGATTTGAAAAATTGCTGTTACCTTCCAATTCAGACAAGACAATTTCTCTGTTCTGGTGGCTTTTTCTGCAGCATCCATTTCATACTAGTCCCCCATGACTTTAACTGAACAGTGCCTTGCATCCTGTAGATATATTCTATCTATTAAATCAGCATTAGTGCTTTCACCCTCAGAGCCCCTAGAGCAAATGTGTCTGGAGGAGATTTTGAAGGGCCAGGTGAGCTGTACTAACTGGGTCTGCTCCTCCTCTTTTATTGTCTTTTTGATGTTTTTCTACCTCCCTTGCTTTACTTGCCCAGGTGTCATTGCCAGAGCTGATAATTCAATAGCATACAAAACATTTCCCTCAGTCTTGACTGCTTGATGATAGCTATACAAAGGGACAAAACACCATTGGAATATAAATGAGGTTCTGTTAAAACTGAGATAATCAAACTTAAACATAAAGGTATATTAGAGTGCTCAGGTTTTGTGGAGGCATGAAGGCCAAACAGGTTAAATCTGTGGACTGTGACCATGTTATTTGCCTTAAGAGGACAAGCCTTGGTCTAATGCTGTCAGCATTGCCCACTGTGTGACCCTCCAGAGCTCCTCTGATTTCTCTGTAGGCACGTAGGCAGGAGAGCACCGGGCACAGGTACCTCTGTGAGACTACACAGTACCCATCTGTATGCTGTAGCTCGAGGTGGAAGAGATAAGAGAAAGGCATTTTCCATCAGAGAGTCATCCCAGACTTTTAGCATCTCTTCTGCCCTTAACAGAGATGAGTGGAGCACAGTAAAGTGAGAATGAGAGGCCCCAAAATAGCAAACACTGGTTTTTTCTATGTCTTTGCTCTGTTACTATGCAATGTAACTAATTTTGCATTTCATAAAACACAGTTTGAGATTTTGAAGGTGATTTTATTTCCATCGAATGCATGAGCTCTGCTCACTTGCTTTGCCGGCTAAAAAGGGTCTTATGATGATAAAAAGCCAGAGCCTGGAGCTGCAAAGGATGCATGAACTGACACAGCCTCACATTCTGCTGTGGTTTTGTCTGTGATGCAGTACTCAGTTGTATAGAGTCATCAAAACACATTAAAGTCATAAAAAAATAGAAAAACTGACAACTGTGGGGTTTTTTGTCTTTCTCAGTTAATTTATACTGATCTCCACAAAACTTGGATGCTGTGTAATGATCTAACCAAGAAAATAATTAATCATATAAATAATTCCTGCTACCAAAAATAGCAGTGTTTTTAAAATAAAACCTGCACAGAACCATTTTGTCAAAATACTGGTTTAATTGACCTTACATCTTTTACAATCTTAATTTAATTTTGTATCTGAAAAGTATGGCAGATTAAGGGCTTTTGGGAAAAGAAACTTATTTGATTGACACTAATACATGTGATCCCATCTGATTACAGTTGTAAAATATGCTTTCAAGCCTACTCCACAATATATTAGAGGGATGTTTTTATAGTGTGCTGCTCTGTACCAGTAAACAAAATGCTTTTTAAAGTGTCCAGGAGAGCTTTTAAAATTTTCCATGTCCACAACCATAATAATTTAAATAATGTTTAGAATATTCTCTGTGAGGTCTGTGCATTAGCACTGAGCTCATACTAAGCAGCAGCCAAAACTGTATATTCTCTGCTGACAAAATTATTTTTAATGGCAGATCCTGTTAACACTACAGGGAAGCTCATTGTCTTTGAAAAAATTATGAGAAGGTACAGGAAATTATATGCTCTGAGTTAGTTTCAAAGTCAGATTCTGTTGAAATCTCACTTTTTTTTTTTTTTTCTCTACAGCTCTCAGGTTTCTGTGTAAAACTATAAGCGTTCAGGTTATGATGCTTGAAGGTTGGATTGAGACTATGATTTGACATGCAGCTACTCTGAAGTAGAGCAAACGTGTGGGAGAAGCAATGCTGATTGCAGAGTGAAATTCTGATCCTTTGTAAGCTTCCATGTACAAGTTTCCTATAGTCCCTGCATTCCTCTAAACCAGTTTTAATTCTAAAACTGCTTGTTTTGTGTGGTGTGAAATTTGTATTGCTGAAATCAAATGGCTTGGCTCCTGATAAATGAATGGAATAGCTTAGGAGACAGTATGCACCACTGATGCCACCTATGTTTCCAGATAAGCTTTTCAAGCTTTGAGTACAACCTCTTTTAGAAGACTGATTTCAATTAAAAATATCCCAAGTGTTGGTATGATTGGAATATCCAAGGGACTGGCGTGACTGTAGAGGCTTGATAAGCAAAACACTCACAATTTAACAAGTGCTGTGGCTTGTTTTATTTAGATTCTGCTTTTGCTTGGGGATAAAAATAGCCCAAAAACATGGTGAAGAGTGAAGGAGTTAACTTGAGATTAATGTAAAATGAAGTAGATAGCTGGGTGTATCTTGGTGGTATGTACATCTGAAGCTGGAAAATTAAGGTTCCAGCTGACTAGTCAAGTTACCCATAGTTAAATAGTGTTCAACACTGCACCAAAAACTTCACATATTGAAACCCTTTTTTTACTGGCACTGAAGTGGTAGAGAAATTGCATCTGTGAGGAAATGAAGATGCCACTAATTTGTAATTATTAAGAGTATGAGATGGAAGAATTTCCAATTACTACTTGGATGACATTTTATTTGGTGAACAGATAAGAGGTTTGCATCCTTTATCAAAAAGAATTTCTCCATTAGAACTCTTTAAGGTGCAGCACACTGGGAATGCTTTGGGAAGGCAAACTTTGATTACAAAAGATATCTATGATAAGGACCTCAGTGGCTTGAAGTCACATTACAGAATTTTCAAATCAAAGATTTTTCTTGACAATGAAGAAGGCTACTATTTTAAGGTTTTTTTATTTATTTTAAGTTCTGTTTAGAGAAAAACATCCAGGAAATGTATCTTCTTGGAAAATCCTATGCATGTTGATGACATTATTCTACATGGAGATCCTAGTACTATTATGGAATTCAGGACTGACCATAAGGTGCAGACAAGTGTAGCTGGGAGGAGTGCAATTCCTAGCATAAGTTAATGCCTAAGAGCTTTGCCCTTGCTCTGTAGCATTCAGTTATTTCTTTCTATATCACAATTATACATTTTTGGTTGTAGTAAAAAGGTGACTGGGAAGCAGTGTTTTCAAGCAATCTTCTGCTGGGAGATGTTTTACACTCTGGGACAGTGACCAGTGTGGAGTTCAGTAACAGGCTATTAACAAAATGCACAGCAAAGAGGCAACGTATGAAGCTGAACATTGGCAAAGCTTTCTAAATCAAGGGAAAGTGTCCTTTTTGTGAATCTTAAAATGTAGGAATGGTGCTTTGCTCCATAAAAACTAATACTTTTGAGCTTTTAATCTTTGATATCACACAAGAAGCTTTATGAGGAAATGTGTTGCAGCCTATTTTGGATAATAATATCAATGTTTTGTGCAAACAAATACTGGTAATTGTAGGAAGCATTTTCACTCCAACCACTAATACAAATATGTGTGTATTCTGCTGATTACCATTAGTGCTGAGTTCTCCCTCCTTCAATTCTTTTAATATTGTTTGATTAAGCTTGAACTTTATTTGTTTAATTTCTCTTTCCCTGGGATCCTGAGTGTTAATTTGGACTGAACTCTATGCAAAGCATGCATTTGAGAAGGGAGATGGTCAATAGCAGAGTTTCATTGCTAGAGTGGTTCTCTGGCTACACGCAGAAGTGTCTTGTGTTTGTGAGCTCTATTCACCCTGCTGGAACATTCATTAGTTTAACTGAGTTCTTTAAAATCTCATTGACCCTGCAAATTTCTACATTACATCTGTACCTGCACCATTTATATTTCTATAATGTTTTTTGCATTCAAAGCTGTTTCATGCAGTTTTGCAGAACAGTTTGTGTGTTGACTGGGAATTCAGCAATAGCATCTCTATGCTGCTATACATGCAGGCATGGTTCTAGAAATCTGTAGTTGCTCTATTCCATTATCTGCTGGTTGTGTTAGGTGGCCTCATTAAGCTTAAACAAAGATGAGAGTTAGTTCACTGACAGTGTGGGTTAATTTTAACCTGTATCCTTTTCCAGTGCTGTGTAGTATTGGGCATTCTCTGGGTGTTGCACAGAGGCAGAGATTTGTACAAAAAATAGAGTGCTCTTAGCTGAAAACAGACTGGGTTTTCTCCATACAGTGCTGTCAAAATGTATCAAATCTGTCTGGAATGACACTTTCTGAAAGCATATTTCATTTGTAGTTTTAGTGATCTGCAATTGCTACCCTCCTGATTCCTTATCTTTATTTGTTGTACTTGCATGCTAGCACTTCATTCTCACTGTTTCTCAAATTCAGACCTTGGAAAAATTTCCCCAGCTATTTCTCAGCTTAAATGCACTGTCATGCTTGTATTTCCTATCCCCTCCCCTGCCACTGATATTTCTCTACATCATCTTTGTTTCATCTGTCTCTGCTTTCTGCTATGCTCCATGCATGACCTTCCACCTAAGGAAAATCACAATGTTCTTTAAGCAAGGTATAAAACCTTTCTTAATCCATTAAACACTCAGTCAACAATGGCAATACCCTACACCACTTTTTTTTGTCTTATAAGCTTGTACCTAAGATGTGCAGTAACATAGCAAGTGCTTCTCTTTCAGTACCTACAGCTTATAGGAAAAGCATTGTGAGTGCTTTCAATGCCATAGCAAATAATTTGGGTTCCTTTGCTGAAAGTGTCAAAGATGTGGCTCCTCTGTTTTAACATCAGTATTTTTCCAGTGGGAATTGGATTTAGATAGTCCATACAGCTGTTTCTTTATTTCCTCTAAGCTATATGGGGACACAAAGACTCTTACAATCTCTTGGATACATATTTTAGTACCATGAAATTCTTTAGTGGAGGTGACTTCCTGGGAGGAAAGCAACAGACAATTAATTCGTAACCCTAAGTGGTAGTGTGTCTGGGAGAGCTAAAGACTAATTGAGCTAAGCCTTCACTTGACTGTTTATTTTCATAACCTAATTGTTCATTTCACAATGACTGTAAGCAATGTGATTAATATAAGCTGTGAGAGCAATCAAGCTGAAAGAAGATGGCAATGGACTACAGGAGGATATTCTTGTTCTCAGTTGTCTTATTTTGCTGCAGTTTTGTAAAGCTCCTCAGCTGAGCTATGGAATGCCCTGAAATTGCTTTGGTAGCTAGCAGGTATATCAGGCTCAATCTATTGACAGGCATAGTGCCATTGCTGGTAGTGTTTATAGCAATAAAATTCGAAATAGAGTCTTCTGTTTTGTTTGTCCTTTGGTTCTTTCCTCTGTATCATCCTATATCATCTTCAGACGCAAGCAAGGTATAAATGCTCACTTGCCATTTGCAGGTCAGGTCTCATTCTATGCACAGAGACTCCCTCCCAGGAGACTCTTTCTCTGTTGCTTGTTGCTCCATTTTCCACTTTCAGAAGGAATAAAGGCCCTTTGTCGTTTGGCCTTATTTCCCCTATCGCTTTAAAGAAATGTGATGCTTTTCTGTATATGAACAAGGTGAGGCTGATTGAATGAGAAGTTCTTTCATGTAGTTGCCTGCATTAGACTTTTAAATTGCAAGGCAGAATTAAACTAGATATGCAGTGATGCTTTTATAAGATATTTAAAAGTCCAGTTCTGCTGGCAGCTGGCCTAGATATAGTCACAGTATTA
>VYZP01032144.1:0-12514 GCA_013400635.1 Hypocryptadius cinnamomeus | reverse complement strand
CCCAGGGATGAGTTTGGTCATTCCCCAGGGAGGAACTCCTGGTCATACCCCATGGATGAGCCTTGGGTCATTCCCCAGGGATGAGTTTGGTCATTCCCCAGGGATGAACTCCTGGTCATTCCCCATGGATGAGCCCTCAGTCATCCCCCAGGGATGAGCCCTGGGTCATTCCCCCAGGATGAGCTTTGGTCACTCTCAGGGATGAGCCCTGGGTCACTCCCCAGGGCTTTGGCTGTGTTTCCAGGGGAATGTTTCTCTCTGAGGTTGCTCTGGGTCTCTGCAGGTGACCCGTGCCTCCTGCAGCAATGCCCCCAGGGCTTTCTCTTCCTTTCCATTTCTAGTCCATGTTCCAGCTCCAGGCTCTGAAGTTTGGCAATCCACTGTCACTTTCCTTTCTCCATTTTCTATTCTGTCTCCACAGAACTCCACATCCTGCAGAGGAGCCTCCCAAGCTCTCCTGATCTGACAGAGCACTTTGAAACATGGATGTTTTCTTCCACTCCACACTCGGAAAGCAGGAGACTCCAAAGGGCAAAGTGCTGGATCCAGGTTCTGGATCAACAGGTGTTCACAGAGTCATTGATCTGTTCCTTGAGGCCATGGAAAAAGGGATTCCCCTGCCAGTTAAGAAGGAATTGTTCCCTGGGAGGGTGGGCAGGCCCTGGCACAGGGTGCCCAGAGCAGCTGTGGCTGCCCCTGGATCCCTGGCAGTGCCCAAGGCCAGGCTGGACACTGGGGCTTGGAGCACTCTGGGATGAAGGAAGGTGTCTCTGCCCATGGCAGGGGTGGGATGGGATGGGATGAGCTTTAAGGTCCCTTCCAACCCATTCCATTATGTGTGTCTAATTACTCAAAGCCAAAATGTTGCTTCAGAACAACTCAGTACCCATTTGACACCATCCTCCCACGGCAGGTTTACTCTTCTCTGGGAAAAACACCCTGGCTGAATTCCTCCAATCTTTTCCCATAAAATTTCCAACCTCTAATCATTCTCTCTTCAGTTCACCTCTCTTTTTTCCTTTCTTTCTCACAGTGCATTCCCATGTGGGGATCACGTCCTTGCCAAGCCCCTGAAGACCCTCAGCTCTGGCTGCTAAGTGGGGCTTAGGGGTAACTTTGTCCTCCCCATTTGTAGGACCCACTGGAAAGCCCAGATTAGCCTCTGAAATGGTGCTGCCCCTTGTCAAACCACACTTCACTTTGGGCATTTCATCTCGTCCTCACTTCTTACCTGTCTTTGCTGCACTTCACCTTGTTGGTTTTACAAGAATTTTCTAATTTAATCACAAATTGTCACCATCAGCCCTCATTCATATTTATCCACAGAGCTGAAAGAAGGTTTTTTGTTGCCTCAACATTGCGGTGTGGTGCTGCTTGGGGTCTCAAGAGGAGCTGGTGCTTCCAACATCCCAGGAGAGCAACCCCCCTGCCAAAGCAGCAGCTGGAGCCCAGCTGGGACACCCCAGGCTCTCCAAACTGGAACAGATGTCCCCATTTAGGCTTTCAGCTCTGTCTGATCCCTTCCATCAGCTAAGCTGGTGATAAAAAGATGGAAACAAATAGCTGGCTCTTCAATCCCCCTGGAAATGTGGCACTATAAAATGAGCTAAATTGTCCAGCTGGAATAATTTTCTGTGAGGTCAGAGAGCCAGGAAAGAACCAAAAGACTGAGGAGCATCAGAAAATCTGTTCTTTACCTACAATGACAACAGGCATTTAGCAGACAATAAATTTGTAGCCCCATTCTTGCAATGTCAATGAGTAATTTTATTATTCATCAAAACTAAAATATCATGTATAAAGATGTGTTTGTAGGTGCCAAAGAATGTGTGATTCTTTATTGATAGGGGGGTTTGCATATTTTGTATTTGTAAAACAGCATTAGCATAAATTCCACAAAGATCTCATCTATTGTCTGTGTGGGTGTTGGTCTGGCTTTGTTGATTAAAAAATTTTTCAATGAGCTGGGCCCAGGACAGAAGCCTGACAGACTTAAATCCCTTTCTTGAACAGATTTCTGGTATGAAATTCAAAGTCTGATGTTTCTTAAATTGTGCCCACGCTGGATGATTTGCTTTCAATCCCATTTCCCTGCTTGGAGGAGCCTCTCCTGTCAGGTTGGGTCAAAAGCCTCATGAAAATCGAGGTCTATCAAATCTATCACTTCCCTGTGTCCATAGGCCAACGACCCCATTAAAGGCAGAGATTAAATTACTCTGACATGATTTGTTCTTGACAAGTCCACGCTGGCTGTTCCCACTCCCTTCTCTCCTCTCAGTGCTGATAAATTGATCGGTTCATCATTTGCTCCAGTGTTTTTGAGAAGCTCAGGGTCCATCATTCCCCAGCTCTTCCTCTTGCCACAGCTCTCCAGGGCAACCTGCAGGTCATGGGAAACTCCCCTGTTGTTTGGGAAGAGCCTCATCCATGGCTTCCAGGCTGTAGGGAAGCCACAAGGGCCAGGACACATTTTTGGAGCCTGAACTCATTTTGTGCATCCTGCATGACTCCTCTGTTGGGAATGGGGGGAACTGGGGGCCTGGGATTTTCTCACAGGAATGCAGTGATAGACTGGGAGCCACTGGGAGGCTCAGGAAGAGCTGAAGTGTGGCCGCATTTCTCTTCACAGAGAAAAGCAAGGCACAACTTCCCAAGGATATTTTCTGGGAATCGCAGTGAGGAACCTCAGAGAAAGAAAAAACAATTCTTATCTCATTTGCTGCTCCTCTTGTTGTGCTCATGTGGAATGTATCCTGGAGATTGTTTAACGGAGGTGACCAATTGCATCCACGTGTGTGTGTCAGGACTGTTGGCTGACAGTCACGAGTTTTCAGTAGTAAGAAGTAGTTAGAAGAAGTTAGAAGTACATATGATATAGTGCAGTATGTATCTCTTTAATATAGTATAATAAAGTAATTAATTAGCCTTCTGATATCATGGAGTCAGATGTGCATCATTCTTCCCTTCGTCAAGGGGACGTCAAGGGGATTTTCTTTTATCTTTTACAGTACTGAAGGAGCTCAAAGCCTCTCAAGCTGGCCTTTCCCGTTCCCGCTGTGGGCTGGAGCCGCGTCGGCAGCGCCGCAGTGGCGGCGGTTTGGGAACAGGCAGGCGGTGTGAACAAACAGCATCTGCTCCCGGCATCCAGAGCTCTGCTGACGTCGAGCCCGAAGGAATTGCTGCTTCCCAGCTTCGATTGCAGCCCCCAGCCCAGCCATTCCACCCCAGTTAACCGTCCCTGCTCGGACGTGGGAACACCGGGAAGGGGCTCAGCTGTGGAGCAACTGAGGGACTTGGAAAAGCCAGGATTTGCCTCACTGCCTTTGGAAAGCTCTGGCAGCAGGACAAGGTGCTCCTGCTAAAGGTGAGCGTCCCTGGAAAAATCCTCCAGGCAGAGGAGCTGCCAGTCAGAGATGGGCAAACCCTGAATTGGAGTTCACCAGGAGGAGCTCAGTGCATCCCTCCCTCACAGGAATTCTGCAGGGAAGGAAAGTTTTCTCCCTTCCTCAGTGTTGTTTCCAAGTTACAGGAAGAAATGTGGGAGTTGGCACAGCCCCCAGGAAGGACTCAGGCTTGGGTGAATCACTGGATCTCTCCCCACCTGTCCCCAACACCACACTGGCTCCCAGTGCCAGCCAGAGCCAAGTTCCAACAAGATCTGTGGATCGTGGAGAGATCCAAACCTGGATTTGGCTGTGCTGGGGGGTCCTGGTGCCCTCTGCAGCTGGGTGAGCAATAAAAGTGGGGCACAGATACCCAGGAACTGCTGCTGGGGCTCTGCTGGCATCTCAGAGGATCCAGTCTGGGGAATCCCAGTCTGGGGAATCCACTGGGGCTCTGCGTGGGAACAAGGTTCACAGGGACTGGGATTTCTGCCCATGGGCATCCAGAAGGCCACAGGGATGGGGACACCCTGCAAGAGCCTCTGTGACCTTCACCTGAGGGGACGGTGAGTGGCATTTCAGGAGGGTGTTCCCTGCAAGTGTTCCCCCTCCCCCCACACAAATTCAGTTTTGTGGGCAGATTTTCTCTCAGCTCTTCTTAACAGAGAAAAATATCAGGGACAGGACTTATGCAGTGGCTGGCAACTGATGGAGAGATAATGAACCTTTGTTCTCCATTTGTTTGGCTGTTTAGGAGGGGAAAAAATGAGCAAGAGGTGGCAGAGCATCAGGGACGTGCTCTTGGAGGAGGGATAAAATAGATGTCATCAAATTCCTCCTCAGAAGTTCCTTTGCTGCTGCAGCCAGTTGAGACAACAAAGCTTAGAGCACCCTTTGGGGATTTGGGGAAGCACCTTGGGAGCCAAACCCAAACCAAACTCTTTTATTTGGAGCTCCAAAAGATATTTGACTGGTTCATGCTGGAATCAGGTTTAGTCATCATTATGCAAAGCTAATTAGCAAGTCAGAGTCTTTTTTTTGTCATCACCAAAGCATTGCTGCATTTAGAAATGAGATCCCTGAGATCTTCCCTTTCCCTGCCCTTTCCTGCTGCTATTCTGGAATTAAAGCTCCTCTTTCCATCACGACAAAGGATGTGGTGGATGTAAAAAAATGTTGTCTTCAGCTCTTTCCTAAAATGTCAAAAACCGAGAAATACTTGGGTTTCTTCCCCAATTATTCTGTTCTTGGAATTCATTATTGGAGAAAAAATCTGGGAAGTTTTGAGCATTTTATTGGACTCCTGGAAATGCCTTCTTACCCCTGCAGCCTTTGGCAACC
Source organism: Hypocryptadius cinnamomeus (assembly GCA_013400635.1). Taxonomy (NCBI): domain Eukaryota; kingdom Metazoa; phylum Chordata; class Aves; order Passeriformes; family Zosteropidae; genus Hypocryptadius; species Hypocryptadius cinnamomeus. The sequence goes on along the minus strand of VYZP01032144.1, from coordinate 7,790 downwards.
AGGGTTCCAATTTCTCACTACTCCCTGCTTAAAATTTCTGCTTCCAAAGTGGACTTTGGACAAATTGTTTGTTTGTTTGCTTGTTTGTCTGTTTTTAAATTCCTGTGAGTCATAGGTATTAGGAAAACATTTTTCTTTTTTGACAAAGGTTGAAAAAAATCCCTTCCAAAATAAGAAATACTCTCAGTTCCTGCTCTGTGTTTACCTGCCCTTCTGTGGCTCCCCAGGTTTGTGGTGGTCCCAGCAGGAATTTCTCCATGGAAAGGGTCCAGCTCAGAGGCTGCCCAGGGATGTTTGGAGTGCCCATCCCTGGAGGTGTCCAAGGGAAGGATTGGATGTGGCACTCAAAGCTCTGGGTTGGGACAAGGTGGGGATGGGGCACAGCCTGGACTCGATGGGCTGGGCTTCCCCAAAGTTAATGATCCTGTGGTTCCACGTGGTTCCAGGTACTGGGAATGACCCCCGTGGCCATGGCAGGGTGATCCAGGACACTGTGGGGTTTCTCCACCAATGAGCTGTCCCATGGCCCCGCTCTGGGCAGGGGTGTGTGGAGCATCATCATCTTTCCAATCAAAATTTTCTTTTTTAGGGGAGAGGGAGTGGAATAAAGGGATGATAAAAGCTCAAAGAACAACTCAAGGGAATTATTAGAAGGGACTAATTAGAAGAGAATCACTGGAAGTCACCTACACCAAAGGCTGAGCTACTCAGAGCAGGAGCAACTCTGAGGTCAGACTCAAACCTGAGGTTTCTCAGGATTTTCTCCAGCCTGGTGTTGAAAAGCTTGCAGGATGGAGACACAGCCTCTGCCATGCCTGACTGTCCCCAGGGTGACAAATTTCTCCTCACAGAGGTCTGGGACATCACCAGAGACTGTCAAGAGGCCCTGGGGGTACCAACCCTGCTCTCACCTCACCCAAGGAGCAGCCAACAGTACCTGGGAGGGTGGGGCTGGAGCTCTGGTGGACCTTGGGAAACCAGGAATGACCTGGAAAACCCATCCCACAATTCAAGGCTGGATGGAAACATTGGGAAGTGAGAATGAAAATTGTTGGAGGTAACCTGCAAAGGAAGGCTGGGATAATTGGAGGGATTAGGGAAGCAAGGAAACCTCACAGGCTGCCAATCCAGAAATGGTTGCCGTGAAGAAGGTAATTTGTTCTGCCTGTTCATTCTGCTTAGGAGAGGAGGTAATTAAATCACACCAGGGAAATTCAGATTCATCATTAAGAAAAGTCTTTCCAATGTGAGGAGAGTTAAACATTGCCATCCATTTTTCCAGGCTTTGCTGTGGAGTTTCTCGCTGGAGGCTTCCAGGAGCAAGAACATTTCTCCAAACCCCTTGGATGAAGGCCCCAGAGCTTTCCTTGGGTCAGGGGGTAGAAGAGGTGATTCCTTTGGATTTGTTCCACCCTGTTTTCTCTGGCTCTGTCATGCAGGTTTGGTTGGGTTTTTTTTTAAAAAGTTTTTATTCACCAACTGCAACTCCAGAGACCTCAGTACCTTTAATAACTGGATATTAAGTCCCTTCTGAAAACAAATGGGTGGTCCTAAAGAAGCTGGGTCCTTTAGAGCTGAAACTTCTGATGCCCTTTAGTCTAGCAAGGCCCTTCATTTTCCACAACAAAAATCTTTTGGGAAATGTTGTCCTCACTGTAAAAACATATTTGATTTTCTTTTATCTTCAGACCCCCTTCAAACTCATTCTGCATTTATCTTGGCACTGCTTGGGCATCTGATATCCTTTTGAGTGGAAAAGTCACTCCAGTCACTCCCTGAGGGCCAAGGACAGAAAAAAATTAATAAATCAGGAATTGTGGGAGAGAAGTGACCAAAGCAATGAGGGCTCTCAGTTATCTGTGCATGGCAATAGCAACAACAATATTTAACCACTTCTCCTGGATTTCCTGTGGTGCCAGATGAGATTCAACTGGACTAATTCCATATTTTCAGAGAGGACCTCCCAAAAACCAGACCTAGACTGGACCAAACCCTTCACTCTCAGGCTGGATTCAGGTCCAAATCTTTTCCCTCTTTAACTGGCTGAAAATGGAGCAGCCAATGTGTTTCCTGTATTTTCCTTTGGCTGTAAAATAAATTACCTGAGCCAGGGCTCCTCTCTCTTCCCCACAGCACATGGGGGTGGCCAGGCCAGAGTTACACTGGACATGGTGGGAATTTGGGGGGTTTGGAGAGAGATTTGGAGTTTAGCACATGAAAAAACAGACAGTGACCGGCCAGGTGGGTCAATAAGGTCCATTTCAGTAAAGCTGGGCTTAGTTAATGCTGAAGACAAGTCCCAGCAGCCTGAGGGAGGTGCACACTCGGTGTCTGCTGCCTCAGTTAAAAAAGGCAGCTCATGATTCAGTGTGAGAAGAGGCTGAGCACAGATTTATCTCCAGACCTGCCCTTCTTGCAGCAGTGCCTCCAACCCACCAGCAGCACCACGAGAGCTGCAGCCTGGTCCCTTTATTTAAACCCTGCCTTTCACAGGTTGCCTGTTTCCCAGCAGGCACTGATGTCAAACTTGGGAGGAGAATGGCATGGGGGAGATTTGCTGGCGGTGCATTTTTGGGACTGCCATCAAACTGATCTATTGCTGGCACAAACAATAAAAAACTGATTAAAACTCAGCCCTTCATAAATTAAACATTGTTGTCTCTGGCTGGCACGGCTGCCACTTGGCACAGGGCTGCAGCAACAGGGCTTGGTGCAGTGTGTATCCACACAGTGAGAGCCCAGGGGGATTTATTCTGCTCCCTCATCACATTCCCAAATAAAAGGGGCATTGGAAAATCAGCAAGCTCCTGAACCCGCTGGGTTAATGGAATTTGCAGAGCACCTGGCCCAGGTGAGCTGCTGGCCAAGCAAGTGAGGGATCAAAATGCTGCTGGCAGGTTTGGGGCTCTTTATGGGTGTGGATCTTTTATTTTGGGGAATTTATAGGAACTGGGAATGTTCCACTGGGGAACACAATGGAACACTGTGGGTGCTGTGTGGAGTCTCCAGAGCAACCCAGGACTAAACCTGAGCTCCCTCTCCACAGGGTTTCATTGGAAGGGAAGGGAGAGCAGGGGTAGGAAGGTGAGGGACAGGAATTTTATTCCTTGATGGGAACAATGTGCTGCATTCCCACCGGGACACCGCAGCTCCCGCCCCACCTTCGCCTGTGGATGAACCTCTGGAAGCACACAAGGACTGGTGCCAGCACAGCTCCTTCTCTCCTGGAGCTGCTCTCTCACTCCCACTCCAGTTCGTGCTCTGGGAAGCACAAGGAAGAGAGGGAAGCACTCGTCAAAGCTGCCTCCTGTGCTTTTGGAGTGACCCCCAGGCAGCCCCACCCCACTGCAGGCAGCTCAGATGACTCCAGGGGCAGTGATGAGGATATTCCTCTGCAGTGAAGGATCCCTGAGCTCCAGCATCCCCTTGTGATTGCCAAGGGATTCATTCTCACCTCATCCCATGTTTTGGTTTTTTTTGGAAGGATGTTTCCCATCCCACCCCATGAGGTTTTTATAACCCCTTCATAACCCCTTTTTTCTCCCTGAGTCTCCTTTCTGCAGGTCCTGCCTCAGTGTTCTCTGCAAATCCACACAGGCTCCCTCTGCTCCAACCTGAGGACTCCTGGGATTCATTCAGAATTCTCATCACCACTTTCCAGGTGCTTTTTGAGCTTGTGATGCTCACAAGAAGATGAAGGCACTGTAGCTGCTGATGTGGTCAGTTGGGGGGAATGGATCCCTCGTGTCTGTCCCTTGGAGGACATTCCCATGGATGGAATGTGATTTCAGATTCTCTTTCTGTGAACCAGCCAGAGCCTGGACTATCCACACCTGCCTTTGCGGGGAACAGTTGTCCTGGTGTGCTCCAGCTCAGCCCAGGGGAGGTTCTGGTTGGATATCAGGAAAAATGGCTTCACTGGAAGAGGGTTAAGCATTGGAATAGGTGGAGTCAGCATCCCTGGAAGTGTTCACAAAATGAGCAGGGGTGGCAGGTTTAGTGGGCATGGTGCATTCAGGCAGAACGTGGACTTGGTCACCTTGGAGGTCTTTCCCAACCTGAATGTCTCAGAATCAGTGATTATATCCCTTTCTTTTCTTTATCTCCCTGTGGGATGCTCTGCAGCTATTCCCAGGGCCACAGCTCCACATTCCATGGACATGGGTTCCACAGCGGGCTTCTCTCCAGTTCCAGGGAGCAGAACACTCCCCTTCCCCTGGGAGTGGGGGGAGAGCAGAGCTCCTTCCTGGCCCTGTGCCTGCAGCTCTGGTGGTGCCCTGCACAGAGAAGCTTCTGAGTGGTTTCCAAAATTCCCAAATCCCCTGCTTTGGAACTGATGTGATCCTTCCTGACCAAGAGGAAGAGTGTGGAGAATGGATCCACAGGCCAGACAGGTGACAGGACAAGAGGCACCTTAAAGGTGTCTGGAAGGAAATTCCTCTGTGAATTCCTGAAGAGCAGATGTGGAACTCAGTGGGAATAACCCTGGCATCCATGAGGAATGGACCTGGGATTGCTGTGCTTCCTGTCCCTGTGGTCACCAGGCTTCAAACCCAGAAATGTCCATTTTCAGCATCTCCAGCTGTTTATCCAACTTAAAGCACCTCAAGCAGCAGCCCCTGTACATTTCTGAGCCTCTTGAGGCACAGCCTTTGTCCCCAGGTCATTTCTCCAAAAGATCCAAGAGCTGGGAACTGGAGCCTGTTGAAAGCTGGATGTACTCTCAGTGGAAGCTCTGGTAGATCCCACAGCCACCTTTCCATCCCAAATGGCACCTTCCAAGTGAGATAATGATGAACTTTGCATTTACAATGTAAGCCTTGTTTGTGTTTTATATTTGTTTTGTTTCTGGGTCCTTTTCCTGCTGAAGAGGGTTCTTCAGCAGGAAGAAAAAAATCAGTTTCATTTCCCTGTAGTCAGTTTATGGATAAACAACCAAGTTCTGACCTCCCAAACAGTCAGGACAGAGTATTTGGTGTCTAATCCATCTGTCTGTGTCCCCAGTAAGGTTGAATATGATCCATTAAGAACTCCCCTTTCTGGAGCACATCCTGCACAGCACAAACCTGGGGAACAGCACTGGGACTTCTGCCTGACATTCCCTAAGCGATGACCTCTCCAAATTCAGGCAGCTGCCTGCTGCCTCTCCAAATCCACTGGCTGCAGAGTGTGATCATTCACCTGTGGGGAGTTTTGAATGAGTTAGAGACGGGACCTCTGAGTTGTTTTTGATGATGTGGTTTATTTTCTTCTCTTCTACATAGGCAGGAAAGGTGAATTCGGCTCACATTGTTACAGCATGGCTCAGAAGGTCACAAGACCCTCAGTTCCAACACCTTTTAAGGAGTTATTGACCAATAAAACACTGACAACAAGGATAGTTATGTTTTTGAACCAATCCTTAAATATTTTGGACTTCATGGACTCATGCTACACTGTAAGCTTTCTTAGTTAGTCATGTTATGACACACAAACCTACACTACTGCATTCTAAACTCCTTGTTTACCTCTGTAAATACTTTTATTTTTTCTATATCTTAAACTCTAAAACTCTAAACTTTACTTAGCTTAACGTGTCTCTGCTTTAAACTCTAAATCCACATTCTCAGTTTCTAGCACCTCAGCACCTCAGTTTGGAAGCCTTTTCCAAGGTCTCAGATCAAATCCTGTGTTTAATTCCAAGTTTTGGCTTACAGGCCCAAAGTTCTGAGGGTTCCTTGCACTTTGGATTCCAACAGCAGAGTAGGGAGCAAGATGACCCTGAGAGAAGGATATTTCAATCCCATCCAGAAAATCTGGGAAAGCACAGCTTGCCAGCCCCAGCTCAGTGAAGCCACTCTAATGGGAACAGAGGGAGATGCCAGAGTCAGGTACTGCGAGGGACAGGAGCTGCTCTCAGCCAAAATTCAAGGGGAAAATGATGCCTGATTTAAAACATTCCCTCCCGTCATGAGTGCCAGTGCAGGAAACATTGAGGGCTGAAGGAACTCCTGGCACTGCTCAGTCTGTCCTTGGACTCCTCTGCTGCACTGAAAATGGACTGCAAATCTGTCCCTCAGCTCCAAATTAGAGCAGAGGAATTCCAGGTTGGGCTTGGTGAAGGGCTCATGAGCTGATCCTGTGTGATGGGGATGATGGCAGAGCTGCTGGGATGAAGGGTGGGTGTGCTGTGGGTCAGCTTGGCTCACCCAGAGGTTGAAACCCATGGGCACAAACACTGCTGACCCTGTGGCACATCCCTGTGTCTCCTGGCACTGCTGACCCATGGGCACAAACACTGCTGACCCTGTGGCACATCCCTGTGTCTCCTGGCACTGCTGGCACCCCTGGGCTGGGTGCAGCTCCTCAGGTGGGGGATGTCTGCAGGGACACCTGCACAGCCTGTCTGCCCAGGAAAAGGCAGCTCTGGCTCCTGGCTGCCCCCAGCACAGGGACAAGGGGCACACACAGGGTCAGGCTGCACCCTTGGGGTGCTGGCAGTGCCCCTTCCCCCTCCTCAGCCCCACCTGGGGCAGGAATGCACCACTGCCCTCCCCAGAGCCCAGGCACAGCTCCAGCTGGGATCATTCCTTCAGCCACTGGATAAAGTTCCGTCTCTGCTAATGAAGAGGCCTTAAAATTCATGTCCTGGTGTCTTTTCCTTNGCCTCTTCAGGAACAGCTGGTGACAGCAATGCTGAGGGGGCAGCAGCAGGGGATGCAGAGATGTCACTGTCACCACTGTGCTCTGGGTGCTGCAGCAGAGAGGCTGTGGGAAGGACACTGATCCCAGCTCTGAGGTGCCTGGGGAGGCTGGGCTGCAGTGTCACCTCCTCAGGGTCAGTTTGTGCTTGGAGGGCAGCACCTCACAGGCTGCAGCTCCTGCTGTGCCAAGGACAGTGCCACTGGCCCTGTCACCAACACCAGCCCAGGGCAGCTGGATGGGCTGGGAGAGGATTCTGGAGCCATGGAAATATTTGCACAGGAACACCTCATTTTGAGTGGAAGCTTTGGAAGCAATGAACAATATGGAAGTGGGGAGAACACCACCCCTGTGAATCTTCCTCCTTCTATACAAAATCCAATTTCTTACTAAGGGCATGTCTTGAAACAGATGAGGTTTGTCAAGCTCTGCTGTTCTTTGCTCTGCCCCAGTGCAAGGACTGAGCAAAGCTGGAGCAAGCCTTCCAAGGGACAGCCACAGTGGGGCTGTCCCTGCTCTCTGCAGCTGCTGGCTTGTGGCTCTTCAAGTGTCAGCGATGAAGAGAGACAGGGAAGACTGATTAGGTGATCAGAATCCAAATTTATTGTGGACTACCAATGCTTATATACTGTTTCAGGAAGACTAGTAATGTTTACTACAATGATTAGGTTAAAACCACATACACAAACTAACAAATTTTACAACATCTCTTGATTGCAGAGCTTAATGACATTTTCTTTTTCTGGTAAACCAGTCTGATTGAATCTTCTTACAATCCTCAAAGTTCTGTTTGCTATTGCCAAGGCATCCTGTTATCAAATCTCTTATGCTAACCAGGTCCAAAGTCCATCACCTTGTGTCCCAATATCCCAATATCTCAACATTCATGAACAGCCATTCCCTGCTCAGGGACAGGGAGACATCACCTGGTTCTTCAGGTGGTGCCTTCCCACGGGGCTGGGGTAAGGGCAAGGCTGTCACCCCCCTCAGGGTGCTGGCAGCTCTCTCCTCACAGCAGGCACCCTTGAAATGCCATAAACGTCTGAAGCACAACCTTACCCACACCTCCCCCTCCAAACCCTGTGTCTTAGGTTGGAAATGGGGCTGTG
>VYZP01032142.1:0-47513 GCA_013400635.1 Hypocryptadius cinnamomeus | reverse complement strand
AAGAGACAGGACAGACCTGGGGGTGTGATCTGCACTGGACTGCACCAGCTCTGCACACAGGACCCACCCCAGGCCCCAGAGTGATGGCTGGGTGCTGCTGTGCATGGGCAGTGCTGTGTGCAGCCCTGGACGGGACAGCCTGGCAAGGAGCGCGGCCGATCCCAGCGATGTCTGCAGTGACAGGAAAGGGACGTGTCTCTGCCTAACCTTGTAATCTTGCAGCCAACTTCTCTCTGCAGCTGGTAAGCTAGGGGTCCACAGGCCAGGGCCCTGGCAGCCAGACCTGAAAGCAGATGAGATTCCAAATCAAGCCATCTGGACGCAACACGCTCCAGCACCTCCAGCAGCTTCCCAGAGAAGAACCTAGGACACAGAGCTCTGATGCTGAAGCACCTCCAGCTCACCAGTATATCTGACAGCATGCCTTGTGCTGGGATTTAAAGACAATTGGCCCTTGTGTCTTTCTGCATTTCTGCTTGCAGAGTGTCATTTTCTTCAGAAAATGCTCTTTTGCAATTACCGTGAATTACACATGAAAAGCAAGCGACCACATATTGATTGGAGCCCAAGAAAAACACCAAAGCCATTTAGAGTAGATTAACTTTTTCTGGAAAACAGCTTCACAATTATTTAAAGAGATTAATCAGTTCATTTTAGGTCATTTACCATTGTTTTCATGGCCTAGCCTGGAATATCCCCCTCTCCATTGTGGACAGAGCCGAGGCCTTCTTAGGAGGAGGAGTGCCAGGAGGAGGAAGGGGGGTGCAAGCAGATGGTGCTGCTCTCTGCGTCCCCGTGGAGACTGAATCACAGCTGCCTCAGGGCAGGGCACAGGGGAACCCTCCTCAGCCAACCCAAATACCTGCCTGCTCCATGCCAGGTGCAGCCAAAGAACAGGAGAGCAGAATTCCTGGGATACATCCTGGGTCATCACTTGTGCACCCTCATTCTCCTCCCGCTCCCCATGCCAGCATGCTGCAGGCAGAGCAGGCTCCTGCCCTCGAGTATTTCAAAGCGTTTTTTTCTTCAGGAAGAAAGAATTGAAGTCAAATAGCTCCTGTGGTGGAATACTTCCCAAATGTCAACACAATCTGTGCTACATTACGGGTAAATGTGATAATCTTAACGCCTGGCTTCTTAATGTCAGTGGCACTGAAGTCTGATGGATTGACAGACTGCCAGAATGACACGCAGTCATAGCTGATAAGGGCTCTCTCCGGGGAAATCACAGCTTTTTAAAGATGTTGGCAGCTACTAGCAAGTACCTTTTTATTTAAAAGGATTACAAGCATTGATTGCACTTCCTGTTTTCTTTTTATCACATTCCTGCACCAAGTGAAGCTTGTGCTGCGAGCTGAGCTTTTCAGACAATTATTCTGGAATAATGAAGGCGTGTCATGTTGCCTGTAATGAGTGTTTTCAATGCCTAATTTGCGTGCAGTGTGAAGGGATTTCAACAGCTGCCTGGCTCCTGGCTAAAGGTGAGTGACTCCTGACCCGGTGGAGGCTGCCCTGGGCTGGCTCTGCCGGGGTGGATGGCAACGTGTGCTTCCCCCAGCAGAAAAGGGATTAAAACTACACGAATTACCACGGTTAAAACACAAGCTAAGGGGATGTGTTGTGCTTAGAAATGGCTGGTGGCTGTTTCCCCAGCGAACAGCTGGACCAATTCATGCTCACCTGAGCAGCTCCTCCAAAGCAGTGAAGGAGAGAGATGAAAAATGGATGTCTATAAACCTGCAGTGTAGCTGGACAGGGCAGTTAACAACCCTGAGCCACAAACACTAGCTGTCACTGACTACAGATGAGGGATGTCTAAGAATCACCACCTGCCCTCCCATGGCTGATGGGCACACGCAGCAGCAGCAGGGGTGGGTGGATGGTGAGACTCACTGCACAGCCCAGAGGAGGCAAACACCAAGGCTCTGGGCTCCTCCTTTCACCCTTTCTTGCTGCCCAATGTCATGCTGTTAAATGCCAGATTTGACCCCTCACAGCTGTGTTCCAGTGTTGGTGAGGGCAGGTGGGATGGGATGGGCCATGGGGAAGCCAGGGCTGTGTGACTGCTGCGTGGGGAGCCCTGGTTGTGCTCTGCTGTGTATCCCAACTGCTTCACACTCTGCCCACCCATGCTGGATTCAGCTTTGCAAAGCCAAAGGTATTTCCCTAAAAATTTGAAGAACAGTCATTCAATCCACACTCTTCTGGAAAGGAATTGTGAGGCTGGAGAAGCCCAGGCTGGGATGTGTGAGTGACAGATGATGGCCAGCCTGGCTGCTCAGCATGGCACCAGCACCCTGAGAGGACATAGTCCTGCTGGCAGCAGGAACACCAGCTCTCACCACACTGCCCTGGCTGCTCCAGACAGTGAGGGGTGGTATCAGCCCCACTGACTGCCCAGAAGCACAATTCCAGGGCAAAGTGAAATTCAGTGATTTTGTTTCTCTCCAACTTCTCTGGCTGTGGTGACAGAGCTGTGACAGCTGCCTGGAAACACTGCTCTGTTCCCACCAATGACAGGGGAGCAAGAACTGCTGCTGCTGAGCACAAAGCCAGGTCATCTCCAGATACTGGGAACACTCCTGGGATGGGCTGGGAGGCAGCAGAGCCACAGCAAGCAGAGAGCACAAACCAGAGCTCTGTGACAGCAAGAGAGCCCTGACAAGACAGAGCTTCTGCCTGCACCAAGCACAGGGCAGAGGTGTAAAACAGAGATTTTGCTGAGCAGGGAGAGTCTGACACCAACCCTGAAAGCAGCTCAAGGGCTGGGTAAATGAAAGGACGTAGGGATATTAGCCATGGTGGAGGTGGTAAAAGGAGTCAGCTTTCTGGTGATAAAGCAGCTTCCTCAGAGGGTATAGGGAGAGAAGGAATCACCTTCCAGAGCAAGATATTGCCAGTGGGAATGGGAGGTAGAGGTTGACACAGCCTTGCTACATTCAGCTACCAGAGATGGATTTTCCTCCTGGGGATGAAGGTATCACTGCCCTTTTTTCACTTCCTTTTAATGATCCCAGCAGATCACATTCATCTTTTGCAAATACCTCTCTAGAGGAGACCTGGACACCTTGCCTTCTGGAGCTTGCCATGGCTCAGTGCAGGCACTGGAGGTGACTGATGCAGCCTCTCTGTGCTGGGGATGGAAAAGGGGCTGCAGCAGCCCGTGGCTGATGGGACACAGCAGCACCAGCCCTGTAGGACCCGTTCAGAATGTGTGGCAAGTGCCACTGTCCTTGGCCAGCACTGCTAGCAGACAGCCACAGGTCACGTCCCATGTGGTGAGAAGCATCATCTGCAGAGCAGGACTGGTTCCCCTCCTGCAGAAGGAGGAGGAGAGGGACCTGCCCTTACCCTGCTCTGCAAGGAGGCTGTTGTGCAACTGCTGGAGAGAGAGAAGCTGCTATAGACAAATTCCCTCAGAAGGGGCTGTGTTGAGGAGGCATGGAGCTATTCAAGCATCTTCACAGATGCTTCTGCAATCAAAGCTCTCAATAATCCTCCTCTTTTGTAGTGAAGGGTCTGGTTCTGACTGGCAATTTGTTGCTTTGAGCTCTCTCCATTTCCCCACAATATACAAGAAGCAAATCCTCCTGCACAGCGCAGGCTCACACTCAATGCCAGACACTTGTCACCTCCACTGCAATGAGCACAGTGACTGCAGACACCTCTTCCTCCTCCTCTTCCTCCTCCTCAATGTGGAGTTCCCAGAACACTCCAGACCCCAGCCTCTAGAATTCCAAAGTGTTTGGGTGCCTGAAGTGGGACAGCAGGACTTGGAGAGCTGCAGCTGGATGAGAGTTCTTGTTGCCAAGGACCTGGGCTAGAAACTCAGCTACAAACACTCAGCTCTTTGCAAACAGCAGGGACAAGTGCCCAGACCTGCCAGAGCAGGTGGCTGTGACCACAGCACTGACTGACTTGCTGTGAGGGGGCAATTAATGGTGCAATTAATGGTGATGCTGGCAGAAAGGCTTCCTCAAGGCTGGCAGCTGTAGAAACACTCACTGTAAGTGTGAGAAGGAAAACAGCATGGACATTGAGGTCTGACAGCACACCTTGTGCCTCTGGAAAACCCTCCGGCCTCAAGACTTCCCCCTTCTGTCACAGCATCCACTAACTGCTGTCATCAAAGGTCACCAGATGCTTCTTCCATAACATTTAGTGAATAATCAAGGGAGCAGGATGAAGGGGAGGCAAGGGGATGGTGAAGGATAAGGAAACACTCAAGGACCTGGGGGAACAATACTCCTGTTTTGGAGCCAGGACTGCATGATGCTGTTGAAATGACTGTTCCTTTATGGAGCAGTTTGAAGTCTGCCTGTTCTATCTGGTGACCTGCACTGTGGCCACCACTGAGCTCGGCCATGTCCCCTCTCTGTGCCTGCTCCATCCCTCCATGGTGTGCCACTGTCACACTGATGGGTGCTGGAGCATTTGCAGCCACCTCAGTGGGGCTTCCCAGGCCCAGGGAGGGTCACACCTCTTTGCCATGAGCACCTTGATCTTTCCCCAGCCCCTGGCCATCAAGGAAACCACCAGCAATTGATTTAGCTGGGTCAGGCCAGAATGTCATTTATTTGCATCATTTCAGTATTAAAACTGAGTTTGAAGGAGGGATTTTTAGCTGCTGCCAGTAACTGAACACTGCTGTAACATACAGCATCACCAAAATGAGAACGGGTCAGGTACCAAAGCTGTTGACAATGCTCAGCTGTACTGAATCCATCAAGAATTACAGAATCATACAAAGGTTTGGGCTGCTCAAAGCACAACCCAACTTTCTCCTGAAAGGGATGGAAAAAACCAAGGCCATTTTTTTCATTGTTAATTTTCATTTTTTTCAAGTTCAGAGAGAAAAAATGACCCTTCTCTTGAAGAAGCTTTTTCTGATGAGCATTTCAATGAAAAATGGGAAGAAGCCAGAGATGCAGCATCCTGCCAATGGGAACATGTTGCAGGGGTTGGCTGTGCCATGGCCCATCAGCCACCCAGCCCCTCGTGGAAGGCACCAAAGGGACCACAATGACAGGGCAATATAAGAAAATGAAAAAAGACAAAAAAAGCACATAAGACCCAGGCTAGACGACAAGGAAATAATTTATTTCCAGGTCCTAGAAAGACCTTGAAAAAAATAACAAGGGTGAGGAAATCAACCTTCTAATTTCATCTGGGTAGAGAAACAAAACCGAAGTGACTCCATCAGGCACGGGGGCAGCTGCCAGCTCCTCCTGCGGGGGCGGGCAGGGGGTGCGGGCACCGCGCTCCTCCCGTATTTACAGTGGGACAGAGACGAAAACGCAAGCGTGAGTGCATGCGCGCCGGGGAGCACGGGCTGCTCGGGATGGGGACAACCCACGGAGGGGTGCTAAACACCTACCCTGTCAGACCCCATCTCCTAGGACAGAGCCCTGCTATTGCACAACACTTGGCTAGAGGAAGGGCCAGCGCCCGAGGGGCTCAGCTCTGCAGCCCAGAGGGAAAACACGAACACATTCCTGAGGAAAGAGAGGGATTTCTCCGTTCTCCTGCTTGGAGGTGCGGGGTGTCACGTGCTTGAGATGGTGTGGCCAGAGCTGGCACTCGAGGGACCTGCTGCCTCCCCAGCATCATCACAGTGAACCAGCAGCACGCTGGGCACAGGTGCCAACCGCAGCACCATCGCCTCCTCGGAGGGACCAGAGAGGCCCTGAGGAGCTCCTGGTCCCAGCATGAGCCAAGCTGGGGCTCTGCACAGGGGCCATGGTGGCAGTGGGCAGGAGCAGCTGAGGGCAGGCACTGTGGCAGAGCCAGGTCCTGTCCCTCTCCGCTGCAGCCAAAGGACCAACGCCAGCAGCCGGGAAGCAACACACAGTAAAAAAATGGACACGCGTGTACATCTACAGTCAAACCTTCTCCAAAGAGAGAAAACAGTGCCTGTAGTTAAACTAAAAGGACAAACCCAATGACAAGCCCAGGATGTGTCAGGCCTTGGGAGACCGTATCAGTTACCTATCAATGATATAATTGATTTTTTCCCAACGTGAACAGATAAGGAGCTGCACCAGCCAGGATGGCCTGAGGTGCTGTGCAAGGACATCACTCTACAGGCTGTTCAGTTTTCCCTGTGGTAATTGGCAGGCTGGGAAGGCACTGGGCACCCAGTGCTTTCCTCCAGCATCATCTGCAGCCTAAGGAGCAATGGCACATCCCACTGGCATCTTCCTCACCTGCCTCCCAAACTCAGGAATTACATGCAAAAGCAGTCCTGCTGGGAGCTCATGCTGGTTTGCTGCAAGATACTGTGCTGGGGGGGGGACACCCTGGGTATCCCGAGGTGTCACAGATGTGCTGCCCAACCTGCAGCCAGCTCGGCCCCAGAGCTGTGCCAGCAGGTTCTGGCCTCACACACATCTCCTGGGGATGGCTGTTCTGTTGCTAACAGAACAGGTGATGCTCTGCTGTCAGCTGGGTGCAAGCAGGAATTATTCTTCCCAGCCAAGGGCCGGGGTTCTCCCGCACCCTGCAGCAAGGTCCTCCATGGAATGCAGCTCTCCCCCAGCCACTGTGGGCCAGGGAGCACTGATATCCTGCCTGCTGCCCTGTGCAGCTCACACCATTTGGTGACAGCCAGTGCCAGGCTGGGAGCCCTGCAAATGCCAGGTCCTGTGTGAGGAGCTGGCAGAGCCCACCTGGGGGTGGTACTCCGGGCGCTGCTCTGTGGCCCAGGCCACAACATCGTGCCTCGGTGACAGGTGGGACATCCCTGTCTGCCACTGGGGCTGTGGGGCACACCAGGACTTCACAGACAACGTCTGCTGTGCAGGGAGTGCTGGGGATCCCCTTCACATCACCAGCATCTCTGTGATCACCAGACAGGGGTGAAGTGATTGCAGCATGGAAGGGAAACCTGGTTTGAGGTGAGCAGCCGTTCTGCAGGATGTGATCTCAGCGTGGCATCCTCCCTCCAACACCGTGCCCGCAGCCGGGGGCTACTGAGAGCCCCACAGGGAGCAGCGAGAAGGAAGACTTCAAAAAGCAAGTAAACTTAGGAGGGGAAAATCTGAACAGAAGTTAAAAGCTTGTTTCCCTCAGCAAGGAAAGCTCTTAAAGAAATCAAAGCTCTTTAAATGCTCTGACTCAAGTGACAAAAACAATTTAGACAACAAAAGGCTCCCGGTTTGCTCTTCCTCTCCTGGATGGGGATCACCGAACAGATCTATTTAAATGATAATTTGTGGGGGAGAAACCCTCTCCAAACCCTCTTGAATTAGATTTTCTCCTTCTTAAGTCAATGCGTAGTGCTTTAATGGAGACTGGCTTTGAGGAGATGAGGACACCCTGGTGGCTCCTCTGGGCTCCCCAGCCTCCTCACGTGGGTGTGGAGCCCACCCGAGCCGAGGGCAGCTGCAGAGGAGCAGTCGCAGTGCAGCCTCTCGCCGGCAGCCGTGGAGTCTGGCCGAGGAGCACACAATCCCCGTGTGGGACCTCATGCCCTGGAGCCCCTGTCCAGGAGGTGGCCGGAGCCCCCGGGGCTGGAGGGGCAGCTAGGACTCCTCGCTGTCCTCGTCGCCCCTGCGCCCCGCGTACAGCGCTGCCAGCTGCCGGAATCGCGGCCCCCAGCCCCCCAGGTAGGAGAAGTCCTGCTCCGAACCGCTGGACCAGGTGTTGATGGAGCTCAGGGAGGGCACTGGGGAGTCCGAGCCCTCGAAGGCATAGGTCTGGAACGAGTCATAGGGCGGCACAGAGAGGTCCTCGTCCGCCTGCTCCACCTTCCTGCAGATGTAGTCTCTGAACACAGAGAAGTCCAGGTCTGGGCTCTGCACCCACTGTGGGAGGGCATGGAGCTCGGAGGCTGGGTTTCTGCCTGGGCCCCCCTCTCCTGGCCCCCCACCTCCATCACCAGCTTTGATCTCACTGAAGTCGTAGAGGCTGCGCAGGGCTGACATATCATAGGCCTCTGTGTCCTGCTCACCACCTCCTTCATCGTTGTATTTGATGACATTGTCCCTCATGTCCTCGTCATCCTCAGAGGTCAGGTGGCTTTTGTGGTGCCGCTTCAGCGTGAGGATCAGAAGGACCAGCACTGGGAAAGGAAGGGACAGTCAGAGGGGCGCAGAGTCTCGGGGATGCTGTGCTCCTGCAGGGCGAGGATGACCCCTGCTCGGTGGCAGGTGGAGCCACAGCACCCCTGGCATGGGGAGCCCTGCCGGGAAGCCAGACGGTTCCCACCAGCCAGGCTCATCAAGCAGCAGCCCTGCTGTGTACTGGCTTGGAGAGAGGTTTGCCTGGCCTCCAGGGCACACCAGGAGCTTCCCTTGCCATGCAGCGTGACCACTGAGTCAGGAGGGAGCGATGGATAAACACACAGCTGGACAGACAAACGGATGGCATCTGCAGAAAAGGGGGTGCATGATTCACAGTAGCAGCTAAATGTTGGGTGGGTGAATGTGGAGCAGATGGCACAGAGCCTGAGCAGTGAGCCGCAGCTGTGTCCTGGATCATCATCCATTCAGCCCATCACCTTTAAAGCACCAATGTGCACTTTATTTGTCTGGGCAATTAGGCAGAAATTTGTTTGCACTGCGTTGGAAAATGAAACCAGTGTAAAGTGCACCCTGTGGGAAAGGGTTTTCTGAATGGAGATGCAGCAGGAGACAGGGAGTGGAGACATGCCAAGGAGAGGAAACCTCACCAAACAATGTGCTGCCTCCCACAGGTGTCTGGACAAGCCTTGGAGCCAGCCAGGAGCCAGCTCTGGGCCAGAGAGGGCTCTCAGCAGCTGCTAAACCTGAGGGCATTGCAACACCCCTCATTCAGAGCCCCCTCCCACAAGCACATGCTCCCCATGCCCAGCAAAGCTTGTGCCAGGGTGCCAGTGGCAGGCAGCAGCATTCCTGGGGTACAGGTCCTGACCTAGGCAGCACTCTGGTTTGACCACAGCCCAGCTCTGCATCCTGCCCACACACTCACACACGCTCTAACACTGACCTTTTCAGGTGAGAGCACACCCGTGTGCCCCACACCCACCACCCCTGCCCACACGCTGGGATCACACAGACCCATCTGCTGTGAGATGCCTGCAGTGGGCACAGCATGGCAGCTGGCAAGCAGCTCTTGGCTCCTGCCTGTCCAGGCAGGGAGTGAGCCAGCAGCTCTCCAGGCTCTGCTGGGCAGCATCACACCTGCCTGGCACAGGGAACTCTGCTCTGGCTGCCGTGTGGAGCCCAGCACACATGAGCTGTGGCAAACATGGGAGCTTCCCCACTGGTCCCCCCAGCAGGGGCTGAGGTTCGTGCCCCCCATGCTGCAGCTACCAGGGAGGAGACAGATGCAGAGAAGCTCTGTGCTCACAGCTCTGTGCCCACAGCACCTGCCTGCACACATTCACGTGATGCTGATGGAGTGGAGCTGGGAGGGGACAGGGAGGACTCAGGGGACAGGCAGGCACTCACCAACCAGAATGAGGACGCAGACCAGCAGCGCGATGAGGGCGCCGGGGCTCAGCGTGGCTGACACGACGTAGGCCGTGCTGTTGCAGGACTGGATGGCCCCGTTGCTGTCACAGCCACACACACGGATGGTCAGAGTCCCTGTGCTGCTCAGGGCTGGGGGGCCGCTGTCCACCACCAGGATGGGGAGCAGGTACACGTCCTGCTCCTGGCGATTGAAGCCCACTCTCTGTGTGTGCACCGCTGCTGTGTTGTCTGCAGGGAACAAGCAAAGCCGCAGCAAAGTCACCCCCACATCACAGCCTGCAGCACCTGCCAGGGGCTCCTCCATGCTCTGGATGAACAGCAGCTATTCCTGCACCACCTCCAGCAGCTATCCTGAGAGAGCCTGGGGCCTCCCTCCCCCTCCTCCATCACGTGGACCCCTGGTACTGCAGACCCCCTCTAGCCTGAGTGCCTGAACATGGCCAGCTCCAGCACATTCCCCTTTGCCAGCAGCACCTCAGGGCCAGTCTGGCATCTCCTTTGTCACCACACCTGGGAGTGAGCCTGGCACAGCAGCAGCAGCACATGAGTGTCTGAACCACGCTGACAAACAATGCAGGTGGCACAGAGAGAGGGGAAAAACTTCCAAAAGACCCTCTGAGAGTGGCACAGAGTCAGGATAAAAATCAATTGCTGACATGCACACAAGAACAGACAGGGTCTGCAGGTGGCACTGAGACTGCAAGACACTGCTTCTTCCAAAGCCAAAAGCCATGAGTGAATGGTCCTGCCTCAGCCAGAGGGCCAGATACCCCTGTAATCCTCTGTAACTCCTGAAGGAGTAGGCAGAGCTTCTTCCAAGCTTCCCAGCCAAGTCAGGCATCCTCCTCCCCATCTGCTTACACCCTGCTGCTTCAAGGGCTCAGCTGGCACAGCACAACTCGTTAAGATCCCATTAACACAGCCACTTCACGGGACCCTCCAGGGCCCCGGCGCCAGCAATGAACCCAAGGAGCAGCTGCTGCCGGCCAGGAGCAGGGAGGGAAGGCAGGAACAGGGACTGACACTGGGACTGACTCCCTGCTCAGGGGTGCTGCAGCCTGCCAGCCAGCAGCAGCGTGGGCAGGATGAGGTTGAACAGCAGGTGACAATTGGAGCCAGGTGTCACAAGCCACTGCTGAGTGTCTGCAGCCTTTATCTAATAAACCGTGGATTGGCCCACTCACAGCAAGGTGCTGCTGTCTACAGACTCTCCTCATCAGACCTGATTTATGCCAGACCATCCCCTTTCTCTATGAATCAGTTCTTCCATTGGAAAAGACATCTACAGTAACTCTGGCCCTTGGGCTGCTGCCATCACGGAAATTGCTGTATGGATTGGGTGCTGCATGAGAGCACAGGGCATGGTGGGGACAGGAGGTGAGCCAGCATGGAAAATCTACTGGTCAGCCAGGAAGCAGATCCCAAAGGCTCTGTGTGGCAGCCAGGGCACTGCAGAGCACAGATTCCTGTCCTGTGGGACACCTGCCACTGTGGCTGAGACTCCTGGAGCAGCATGTGGCAGCAGCACCATGGCAAATGGGCAGAGGTGTCAGGAGGAACAGGGGACCACTGGCCCCTGGGGGCAAGGAGGCTGAATCAAGTGTGGTGGCAGCAACATCTCAGAGCTGCCTGTGGCCTACCATAGATGAGCTATGGAAAAAAAAAAAAAAAATTGTTATGCTAATCGTTTGCACAAAGGTAATGAGATCTCATTTGGTGCTGGTCCCCCCTCCTTGCTGCAGTGTAGCAGGGGGATATAAATAATGTTAATAGCACTATCTCAGCAAGAGACCAGGACTAACTCCTAGCTAGTCCAGCTAAAAGTAAGCCTCAGACACCTGGATCGAGTGGGGATAAAACCACAGGACAAAAAGGACAGACCAAAGTGCTGTAAGAGAGCAAGGCTCTGGCCACAGCCCAGGAAGGTCACCTTTGCTGACACTGTCACACCAGCCAGGTCACCAGCCTGGGGTTGGGGTCAGATCCTGGCTCAGAGGATCCCTGAGCACACAGCCCTGCACCTCCACTGCAGCTCAGCCCAACCCTCACACAGGGCAGATGGAACACAGTGCTTGGGAACTCCCCCAGCTGCTCCTCAGCACTGTGTAAACGCAGGGGTAGCACCAAACCTCTCTGGAAATGCAGCAGGAGGCTGGCAACTCCCTTCTGTTTACAGCAGCTCCAGCTCCTCTTAGGGACCTGCGACAAGGCATGCTGTATTTTTAGAAACAGTCTCTAGAAACCAAGGGGAACTGCACATGCAAGTGGCAGAGGGGCAGGCACTAACCTCAGCTCAGCCCAGACAGTTTAGGCAGCCTGGCACCACTGAAAAAGAAATATTGCCACCCACCAAGTCAAAATAAAGGATGTAGTACTTAAATTTAACAGCAGTGTGACAGACAGGTCTGCTCAGAGAAACCTCGCCTCAGCAAGGGGCTGAGGGTTTGCCCTGTGACCCAAAACTTGATGCAAGGGAGCAACAAAAATCACAACTACAAATGCTACTTTAAACATCATGAAACTATATTTTATCTCCTGAACAGGGTGGCAGGCGCCCTTCATCCCAGGAGGGAGATCCACAGAAATTTCACGTGTACAGCAATGAAACTGCTCACTGAGGCTCAACAGCCAGAGCCCAGCCTGGCAGGGACCACCTGCCTCTGGCACTGAAAAGGCTCCACCACCTGCCCACCACCCCCTGCCCCCCACCACCATGAACTCTTCTCTGTTGGGTGTTTGCACCCCTGTTCCTTGCAAACTTCTGTGTTCCCCTCTGAGATACTCCAAAAAAAGTGCTCTGCCATACGACTGTAGTCCTTTTGATCACAGATTTGGGAAAATTTTGCCCAGGTCTTGGAACGTATATCCTGGAAAATGCATCCAAAGCAACCTCCTACAAAACAATTGTCATTTCTCTTGGTGCAGTTGTTTCTTCACACGTAGCTGACCCGCAGCAGCTGCTTTGGGATGTGTCTTGGTGCAGATTTGTTTGCATTGGCACAGCCCAGGCAGCCCTGGCCCTGCAGCCCTCGTGTCTCTTCCTCCGCAGCAATTTCCTGCCAAATCCATTTCTGGGGTGATGAGCTGAGGAGCAGTGCTTCTCAGGAGCAGCACTGGAATGTGAGCAGACGTTAATCCACAGCTTTCCTGAACAGACGAGTCTGGGTCTCCACACTTGGTTTCCTGCCCAGTCCCCACAAAGCTGCACCTTCTGCTGCGGCTGTGCTGAGTGTCCTCTGATGCCCCAACCCAAACCTTTTACTATCACTGCTTTCTTGCTGCACAAATTGACATTTTCTTCATAGGTTTCCACTGCCACCCTCTCTCTGATCACGCAGTGACATTATCTTGTGTTACATCACATCACCTTGTGTGACAGGGCAGGAGATGGCCCCTCTGTCCACCTGAGGAGCAGGACACTGGACAGGGCAGGAACTGACATGAGCTGAACACACAGGGACTCATCAATACTGCCCTAAGAGGAAAGTTTGGGAAGGCAATATACTCTGGTGGTAGCTTAATGTCACTAGGAATAATAAAATAATTAAGTCTCCCAGACTCCCTCTCCAAAGAGGCTCTTGGCAGCCTTGAAGACAGAACTAATAAATCCTTCTCATAACTCAAACTCAAACAGCGCTAGCAGAGCAGGAGGGATTTTGATGTCCCTTCCCTCTCCCACACTCACAGGGCCCTGTGAGCACCTGTCTTCCCCTTCTCCAGCAGCTGCTCTGCTGCACCAGAGCTTGGGAACACCGGCTCTGGGGAGGAGCACCAGCACCCGGCTGTGCCTGCGGGCACACTGCTGCCAAGGGAGCAGACCTCCTCCAGCCCCAGGTGGTGCAGCTGGTAGAAGAAACAATCCTGTTTTTCCCTTCTGCCTCTTCCTTCTCTCGAGTTCTCTCGGTACCAGGCCACAGCACCACTGCTGCTCCTTCGCTGTTTGCTCAGCCCCGAGGAGGTTTGATGCTCTTTTACACACACACACCCCAACCCTGCCCCAGTCAAATGAGCATCTGTGCTGCTTGTGCTGAGAGGGGCATCCCTGCGGGGCTGCAGGAGGCTTCCTCTATCCTCAGGCAATCCTCAAATCCTAACATTTTGCTTTTGATTGTTAGGATTTTCAGATCTTCTATCACCCATTACATGCTCTTAATGAGACCTGCAGAGAGTTCAGACATCTGCTTACTGAGCCCTTGAGCCCTGGAGTCAGTAGCTCCATGTGTCACTCCATATTACCTAGCACTCCTTCCAGGTTGCTGGGCTTGGATGCTTTCTACCATCCCTTCCAACACAATTAGCATTTCTTGGAGAACATGATTTCAGGCTTTAATTGCCTTTGATCCTGCTGTAATCAATTTTCTCAGGCCAGAAAGACCCAGCAAAAGGCGAGTTAGGAAACAGAGGATGGTGAATGCCTTTGGAACGGCACCAGTTGGACCTTAACATGGTCAGCTTCTCTAATTCCATCTCTTCCTTTAGTCACTCCATATGATGGGAATCTTCTTCCTGGATGCTTGCTGTTGTTACCACAGGTGACATTTATTCCTTGTCTGATGAATCAGGAAGTGTGTGAGCGCTCCCTCAGAGCAAAAGCATGGAAAGAGAGGCACCAACAGAAAATGGTGCTGATTCCAAAAGCCCAACTGGCCAATCACCTGTAACTCAGCTATGTGTCTGCAGGGACACCCTTGGTTTTTGCATCTCCAGCTCAAAGCACCGGAGCCAGCACAGCTCTGAGTGCCACACCCAGGACCCCTGGAGGGAGCCCCAACAGTGCTGATCCCCACCCTGCTGAGAACAAGTCACTCCTCGAGGTGGCTTTCTGGTGCCACAAAGGAGCCAAGTGAAGTAGGTGCAAAGCAAAAGAGAGGATTTAAGCAAGAGCTTAGAGAATCCATCTGTGCTGACATCCATCAGTGTCACTCCTTGGCTGCAAAAGCAATATTTATAAATCACGTTTCAAAACTGGCTACAAATTTGTACAAAGAAACAGATGGGCTGGTGGTAGCAGTTTGTCACCACTGATATTTGCACGGGGGAGTAGAGACAAGTGCACGGTGAAGAGGGGTGAATGCAGGAGAGGGAAGCAATGGGGGAACACAAGGGAGGATGCAGCAAGGTCACCTATGAGAGCAGGGGCAAAGGTGAGTGTACCCAGGGCAGCTGATGGACTGGAGAAGGGGGCAGAAATCAAAGGGAGGGAGATGGCTCCAAGGCACCCTGTTAGAAATGAGGGGTGCCTCCATCTGCCACAGGCAGCCACCTCCACTTGCTCTGGAAGACAGCACTGCTCAGCAATTGGGAGGGTCTCCAAACACTCTGGGAATAACCCTGCAGCAACAACATTTGTTTTCCCAAGAGCAGGAGGCAGGAGGTGATGCCAGCTTTTACTCATTTTATGCAGTGTTACACCACACAAAAAGCTCCGGGGATCGTTTAGCACAAAGAATTACCCCGTGCCACAAGAGCCTCATCCCCCTCAAGAGAGCAGCAGCTCTGGAGGAGATGGCAGCACACGTGTCCTGCATCTACTGCAAGGCCAGCTCTTGGGCCACTGCTGGTGGACCCCCACACAGAGCCAGGGAGCCAAGCAGCCCCTGCTAAACCCCATACACCCCTAGCCACGTGCCCTGCCAGACAAGCAAAACAGCAGTGGTGGCTCTGGAATGGCAGCCTGGCCATGGCAGACACCCTGGCCCACAGCTCAGAGCCTCACGAGGGTCTGGGCAGGGATGGACACCCAGGGGTAGCTCAGTGTGTTCAAGCACATTTTCATAAGGTTTTTCAAAGAAAGTGAGGGAAGTTAATCGCTGGGTGTGGGGCAAAATCTTGCTGCGGATTAAAGCCTGTTTACATGATAAGAAGCAAAGGTCTTCTGAACAGCTGCCCTTGAGCAGAGGGGGAGGGACTCAGGTCAGGGACAGCTGTGCTACTCAGGACACAAAGCAATATGCAGCTGTGCTACCATCACATCTGAAGCTTTTCCATTTTGACTATCCCTAATAATGCTGAACCAAACTGAACAAGCAGGATCTTACGTCAGCAGAAGGCTCCTCTGATAAGCTCAGAACAAACTAAACCAGGCTTTTGACAGATAAAGCTGCAAAAGCAGAGAAAGAGAATGGTTTTAAAAGAAAACCCAACCAAAAACAAAGAAGAATTTCAATGTGGTCTGCTGGCCCCTGTGACAAGCACATGCCCATGTGGCTGGAGAAAGTCCCAGTAATCTGTAGGGGACCCTGCTGTACCTATTGCTACAATCAGCACCTAAATTCCCCCTTAAACACCAACCAAAAATAGGAAGCATCCTGATAACTATTTTTCTGGATTGTTACTGTCCACACAAATGCAGCCTGCAAAGTCCAACAGCTGCCAGGCTCAGCCAGCAGAACCTGCATGGCACCCCCATCACTCACAGCAGCATCGAGTCACCCACGATGAGCTGCTGAGCTCAGGGATGCAGAGAACCCCAGAGCTGCCCAGAGGAACAGAGAGGTTCTACCTGGCTGCCTGTCCCAAAGGAGAGGATGAGCCCCAGGAAACAGAGGAAATGCACCCCAGAGCCACCACTGGACAGGGAATCAGGCTCTGCAGGCTGTGTCCCAGGGAACCCACCGTGGCTGTGGGCTGGCTACAGCATGGCCCCACTGCCTCCCAGGGCTCTGGAGCTGCTCCCATTTGTCAGGGGCACAGGGCTGGCCACCCACATGGCAGCCCCAAGATGACCCATGCTCCAGGATTTACCTGGGAGAGGAATAAATCATAATGCTCAAAATGGGAGTGTGCTCTTCTATAAATCCACATCATCTCCTTGCCTGCAGGCAGGTTGGAGATTTCCCATCAAGAAAGGGACTGAGAGCCCTGAAAATACCAAAGGCTTAACCAGACAGCGTGAGAGGAGCTTTGTAGCTGCTTGCAGCGAGGAATAAAGCTGGCAGAGCCTCCTTGAGGAAATCCAAGCTGTTAGCCGATCAGTCCCACCATTTCAGGTTGACAAGAAGCTCTGCAACATGCCCGAAGCACCCAGAGCTGGCACAGAGAGACCATAACCCACCTCCCTGTCCACGGCCAGAGGTGCTGCTCAGCCTGAAGGATGCTGGGCCAAGGGTACAGCAGGACTCACCCTGGATGTCCAGCAAAGAGAAATGGTGGTTGTTGGTGGCTTCAGGTGCCAGTGTGAAGTAGAAACGGTGGCCGCTCTGAGGCTCGTCCCGGTCCACAACGCTGATTGTCTGGATCAGCTGTGGGGAGAAGGCAGAGGTGAGCACCAGAGCTGCTCCCACAGCCTCTCCCAGGGTCCAATGTGCAGGGTCCAGCCAGCAGCATTGCCAGCTGCAGGCAGAGAGGGACGAGCCTTCAGCCCTGCAGTCGGGCTCAGTGGGACAGCAGAGTGACTCCCACTGTGACAGGGGCTGCACAGAAAGGCTCTCAGGCAGAAGGGGACAGATGGGCAAGCTGGCACTGGTCCAGAGTGCTGCCTGCAGCCCAAGACCAGGGCTGGGGGACTCTCACTACCTGTCCTGGCTTGGCATCCTCACACACCGCGGCTTCATAGGGGGTGGCAAGCTCAGGTGGATTGTCATTGACGTCCAGGATTCGGATACGGAGAGAGGCCCTCGACACCTGGGAGTGGTTATCTGAAACAGAAAGAGAAGCAGAGCTTCAGGACAAAGGGACAGCTGCTGCTATCAGGGAGCAAACCCCCCTCATCCCCATCTGTCCAGAGGCCATCGTGGCTGCTGCCAGCGCTGCACCTCTGCCTGCCTGAGGCACAGACTGTCTGCAGTACAGCAGCACCTGTAGAGCATGCTTCAGCCTCACTGCACCCTGCAAAAGAAGCCCAACCACTGGGCTGTGTGCCAAGGACTCCTGAAACACCACCTGATCCACCCCTGGAAAATTGGAGCAGGCCAAAACTAGTCCCAGCCATAAGGGTCAGGATCTGCGCTTCAGCAAAACAGCACCAAGATGGGACAGAAAACTGGGATGTGAGATCCCCCTCTGACCTGGATCCTGATCCATAGGCACTCCAGACTGGCAGCAACATCCGAGGGCTGAGCAAATGGAGCTGGGATGTGAAACAGCTGCATCAGCTAAGGGCACGTGTTGGTGGTGAGATCTGTCTGTCCACCCCTGCTGTGCCCAGGTGACCCAGGGTCAAATGTGTCCCACTGAGGCACGAGGCTCTTGCCCAGGGACTCGGGCCTCTTACGCTGACTCTGGGCTTTTGTTGCCACTGCAGCCTAAACTTAAACACAGCACTGTCCACCAGCTGGCATGAGAGGGGCACACAGTAAGACTGAGGGCAGCCCTCTCACCCTGGCACTCACCAGCCCAGCCTCACACAGGCAGTGGTTGTGGGGACGCCCCTCCCTTGGGGTTCACTCTGCCTGTGGGATGGGGCAGCATTTACACCTCCACTCACTGCGGCGTCACTGAGCTGCACACACACTGCTGAGGGACACCGAGCCTGAGCCACAGGAATATAAATCACTCTGGAGGGCCTGATGTTTGCTGAAGCACCTCATATATCTCCAGAAATGAGAACTCCCTCTTACTCCATCTCCTTTGTTTTACCCAGAGGCTGCACCTGTGACAGAACTAATGCTTCTCTCCACACTCAGGCAGGAGTTCTGCTGCCTGTTTGTCTATAACATTAATACTGGCCCCATCTGATCAGGTGGGGGAGGACCCAGGGGAGAGGAGATTTAGCGCTGCTCCATAATTAGCCAGGAATGTAAGCCCCCTCCCCAGAGCTGCCTTCACCCGGTTCTCACGTTATCACTCCCTCTCACCCAGACCAGCTGCTCTGGTGATTAGATAGTTGTTTTTGGGGGAGGGAGGCTGAAGTCGTGACTAAAAGCCTAGAACTATGTGTTATTTTAAAAGGCATATTGGTGCAGTGAAATTGCTTGCAGGAAGAGAGAAAGGGGGAGGCAGTGGGGTGAGAAGGGAGCCCGGGGAGGCGGTGGGGTGTGTGCTTGATGCCCACAAATGAGCAGGAAGAAAAAGGGTTCAGTTCCTGCAAGAAGGAGGATGACAGCGTTTCATCACCCCCTCCTCAACCCACAAGGAAGATGGATAACCATCCCTGCTGCTCAGCTCTGGAGCAGGCTGAGATTACTGAGAGAAAGAGGAGGAAAGGCAGAAGGAAAGGCAGAAGGAGAGGAGAGGAGAGGAGAGGAGAGAGGAGAGGAGAGGAGAGGCCGAAAGGAGGAAGAATCCAGGACCCCAGCTCTTCCTCTTCCCAACTGTAACCCAGAGGAGGAGTTGCTCCCTTGGTGCCCCACAGTGTGGGAGCCAGCTGTGAGCAGGAGCCCGTCCCAGCACTGCCAAACCCAGGACCTGCTGGGATGGTGTGTGCCAGCTCTGGACATCCAGGTGATCCTGAGCAAAGCAGCTTCTCTTCGAGACCACCTCCCCCAGCCCCTGAGGAGGGATGTGATCAGCGTGTTCAGAGCCAGGCAGAAGCACAGGGCCCTGCTCAGCCCCAGCTCCAGCTGCCAGCAGCAGGGGTCACATCCCTGCCTCAGCACAGAGCTGGGACCTGCACCGACCCCTCTCCAGCCAGGGCTCATCTCCCGCTTCCCTGGGCACAGCTCTGAGACAGTGACCTTTCAAAATGCACCCTGTCATACAAAAACTCTCCTTCTGCCCTTCCAAAACTGCTGAAGCCTGAGGCTCGTGCTCACTCCTGGCTCAGTGACGGGGTCAAAATTTGACGTGTCCAGGAACATCGAGGTTAGAAAGGCAACTGCTGCACTCTTGTCCACCTTTCCAGTGAGGCACAAGTCAGCTTCTTTTTATTTTGGCTGTACAATGTATATATTAAGGTTTCTCAATGCTTTATCAACTTCCCTCATCCTTTGAGCCAGTACCTGGATTTACAGGTGGAAAAAAATGAAAAATAGTTGGATGTATTTGAAAAAAGTTATCTTCAAAACATCTGAAATACGTTTTTTGTAACAGTGGCATAAACTGATGTTATGATGGTCAGAAGTGTGATGAGGTTCTTGGAGCACATCTGTGATGAAAGGCACAAAGCACTCAACTAACACAGGATTCACATCTGCGAGGTCGGAAACTCTGGCAGTGCTGTGTGCACGCACCCAAAATGCCCCAGCACAGGAGCAAAGGCTCAGCAGGCAGGTCCCAGCGCCACAGAGAGAAGCAGAGAGGGTGGATGAGGCTGTGGTGTGGGTGCTGCAGGCACCTGCCCTTGCAGGGCTCTGTGAGGAGCACCTGGCCCGTGACTGAGGCGAGGGCAGCACGTGCTGGCTGAGGGTAACCGGAAGGGAAAATAACCATCTTCCACTGCAGCGTCTCTCCTCGGTATTCCAGCTCAGCTGACTGACATGCAAATTAGTTTAATTATTTCTTCTTCTAAAATAAATTATATTTTGCAGTGGCTGCAATATGTTGTGTCAGGCAAAATTACATTCAATATTTTTAAACTAATTGATGTCAGCCTTGAGAAAACCTGATTGACAGCAGCGAGAAAACTAGGCTGCTACCTAAACGCTTCCCTAAATTAAAATTAAACATGCCGTTTTTCTGCATTTCCTTCAGGAGTTGGAATGCTATTAATCTGAAAAGACTGAGGAAAGAGACATGGAAAATACACAGAACAAGAGGGAGATGCTGGAAGCACAGCCGTGCAGTATGGGAGCTCCAGGCTGGTGACTGGCAGCTGCCTTTGCCAGCATGGGAGGAATTATTTCAGAGCCACTGGAGCTGCTGTGTGTGGGGGACAGAGCTCTGCCCAGTGCTTCCACGCTGCTGCATCTGTGCCTGCCTCAACACAGCCACCAGCATGGCTCAAGGAGTGCCAGCCAGACACCCCTGCCCAGGTGCCATGTAGCAGAACAGGCAGCACTGGGACAGGACTGGCAGGGATGGGACAGGCAGTGCCAGGATTCTGGAGCATGAGATGGTCACAGTCCTGCTGCACAGCAACCCTCAGGCCAAGAGTTAAGTGCTTCAGGGGAATCTTCATCCACATCCCAGAGTATTTCCTTATTTAATTAATCATGTAAGTAAGTAATCTCAACAGGACAATATTCTCCTCTTAAATATTCAGATGCAAAACACCAACTTGGCCTCTCCCTGAGCTGCAGACAGCTGAGTGCTCACAGGACTGACACTGAGCAGCTCTGGGCAACTGCTCAGCAATGCTGTAGCCCTGCAGCAGCTCCCAGGGATGGGAAGGGATTGACAGTGCTTGGTCACCCCTGCTGTGGCAGGAAAGGAGGGGACTTGTGGTTTCTGCTTTGCCAGGATCCAGCCTTTACTTTTCCAGACCCTCACACAATCTCACAATAAAACACTCTGCATTTTTACACCCAAACATCTCCCATGGAGCTCCAAATCCAGCAAATGCCATTTGCCCTCCTCCTCACACACACCCCAAAGTGCTCAGCAGCTTCTCTGGGTCAGAGGAGAGCCCAGGAGAGCATGGGCTGCCACATGCAGCTGCAGCACCTGGAGCAGACCAGCTCAGGGACACTGCTGGGCACAGCATCCAATCTGCTCTTCTGTGTGGAGACCAAATTGGTACAATACTGAATTCAAAATTTTTATATTAGTAAGGAAGTCAGAAGAGGCAGGAGTGGAATTTATTTCCTCACTATCTCAGCAAATTGGGAGAAGAAAATGCAGAACAGAAGACTGGGATGTGCCACTCTGCTCTCTAGCCCTGATGCCATGGCTCTGGGGCACAGGGTGGGTTTGTAACTGTTGTGCAGCTCCTGCCTGCAAACCAGAGTGCTGATGCCAAGGACAGAGCAGGGGCATGCCAGGGGTATGACTTGTCTGACAGGTGGCTGTATCAGAGGCTGCAGCTGAAAACGTGGCCCCCAGCTGAGGGAAAGCAAAGTGGAAGCAGCAGTTAAGCCAAGTAACATAAATGGCTCTCACCTCTCCTGAGTCCTGCCCAAACTCAGCAGCATGAGAGTCATTAAATTGCATCCAAACACAATGCTCTGATTAAAGCCAGTCTCCAGCAGGAAGATTTATCATCTCAATTACCAGCAGTGGACACAGCAGTCAAGGCCTCATCATTTTACATGAGCAAAGAGGAAAACAGGAAGAGAATCACTAATATTAGCCCAAGGAAGGTAAACAGCTTGCGAGGGAGATGAAGATTTATCTGTGGAAACGCTTGGCCTGGTCCCAGGCCAGATTAGCTGAGCAGCCCCCATGCTTCCTGCCACGCTGCAGGCCAAACACTGCTGGTCCCTGGCAGCTCCTGCTGGGGGGCAGAGCTGCCCTTGCTCCTCACGGCAGCTCATGGGCACAGCTGGGCACCTTCTGCAGCTTTTCTTACTGCTTTCAGGGGCACATACACTCTGATATCCACAGGTGGGAAATAACCTGGACATGGTCTCTGCAGCAGCAGCAGCAGTGGGTGCCAGACAGGGCTCTCCAGAGTGGGGCACAGCTCCTGTTTGGAGCTGCTGAGCCCCACAGGCTGCCTGTGGGGACAAGTGTTGCCAGTGGGGCTGGCCAGTGGCACAGCCAGTGGGGCTGGCTGTCCTTCAGCCTGCAGTGGTCACACCCAGCCCAGGACAGCCCTGACAGCAGACCAGGAGAGCAGCTCAAGGAGGCCACAGGGATGAAATATCTTGTTGCAACGCACTCCAGGCCATGTGACTGGTGCCATGGGAATCAAGTGAGCCCTGGCACCATGGGAATACAGTGGGTACAGTTTCCCACCAGCCCCAACGAGCTGAGGCACCAGACACAATCCTGGGCAGCAGGACTCCTACTGGGTTTGTTCCATTCCTCCTGCCAAGTTTACATCTCACTGAGGAAAGAGAATATAGGACCACTTGCCTCTGATGGAGCTGGTGACATCCAGCCCTGTGGCATCCAGCTGCACCCCACATGCCCATGGTGAGCACCACAGAGCCCTGCCAGCACCCAGACACCTGTGTGGCAGGACCTGCACTGCTGGATGTGCAGCTGCCAGCCCCCAGCTGCCCTGCATTCCCCACTCCCATGGCTGATCCCCCTGTGCCAGGCACATCCTGCCCTGCACGGCCCTGCTCCCAACCCCTCCATCACTCAGAAGGCTGTACCTTTACAACTGCCCTTTCCACCAGAGGATTCAGACATAAATTGTACTTTAAATTCAATATCAGTCATTAATATTTCATGATTACAAAACGTTAAGGATAATGTCACTGGGAAGAATGTCTGGGCAGCTAAAATGGATGAGTCAGAGCTCACCATGGGAGAAGTCAGAGCACTGAAGAGTCTCCCTGGCTTTTGAAGCAATCCAGCCTGACAGGCTTCCCTGCCAGAGGGGAGCTGCAGCATTTACTGACTTGTTCTGAAATCCTAGCCACAGCGTGTAAATATTGTCCTTCTGATTCTTGTCACCTCACGTTTCCTCTGGATGCTGAGTTGTGCTGCAGTGCTGCCATCCCCTCCTCCCTGCAGAGCCTCCCCATGGAGTCCCCAGAACAGGTCACAGCTGGGCAATGGACTGCCCTCCCTGGGATGTCACCAGGCAGGGCTCACAACAGTGCCACAGCCAGAGAGTGCAGGGGTCACTCCCATCACAGGGCTTTGGCACAGAGAGGGACTGGGATGCACCATGGAGCCACAGATACCCCTTCTGGGCACTGGGGATCTGGCCAGGGCCACTGACCCTTCCTCTCCCAGGGCTACAGGGCCTGTGCCCTTGCCTGGCCAGAGTGGGTGGCAGGATCTGACCTCTAGGACCCAAGTCAGGCCTTGACCTGGCTCCTTGAACATGAACAGCAGCTTCAACACTCAAGAATGAGCAAAGAAACACTCAGAACGAAGCCTGGAGAAGGCTCCTGCCCACAGACAGGCAGGCCTTGGCACATGTCAGCAGGGGTAAGGAGGTGCTCTGCAGCCACAGCAGCTTCCTGGTACCCACTGCAGGGCAGAGGCAGAGCACAGCAGGGCCCAGGCTACCCTGGTGACTTGCACATCCAAAATATGGAAAACTTTGAAGAATATGGCAATGCCTTTCTGTTTCCCAGCATGGTGCCTGGGACATTCTGCTCCCACAGTCCCTTCCTACTGCTGCAGCCCCAGGACCTCCCATCCATTCCTTCTGTGCCCAGCCTGCACCATCCCAAGCACACAGGAGGCATCCAGAGCTACACACCCAGGTGCAGGTACATTTGTGAATCCCAAACACTGACAGCTCTGGCAGAAGCAAGTGCTGACAGTCCTGCAGTGCCACAGGGCTCCAGCTGAGGGGACATCCAAGCATGGCACAGGACTGATCAGGGGGGAGGCAGGTGATGTGAGCACAGCCCCCCGGGAGCCCCTGGTGCTGCTCAGCAGGTGTGAGTGCAGGCAGCAAGCTGTGCAGGGATGACTGGCAGAGATGGCGCAGAGATAACACAAATTTGATTAGTGTTCATCAAATATACTATTCGACCATGCTCCCTTATTAATGCTCGACTCAGGAAGAGTATTTTTAGGTTGTCTAGGGAGATGTCAGACTCAGTGTCGCTGCATTTATTTTTCTTTTTTACTTCGGTGTTGATTAACACTCGTGTCTTGGCCACCCCTGCAATGACAGCATCCATATTCCTCCTCCTGCCCCACAGACTCTGCTCCACACAGCATTCCTCCACCTCACCTGCTTCCATGGCCAGAACAGTGATGTTGTGCCACCCTGCTGTCTCCCTGTCCAGGACCTTTCCTGTCACAATAGCTCCTGTTTTGGCATCGATGTCAAAGATCCTCTCGGCGTCCGTGCTGCGGTCGATGGCGTACCTGTGACCAGGCAGAAGGGGAAACCATCAGCAGCTGGAGGTACCAAGCCCACCCTTACCACCAGCCCCAGGAGTACTGGAATCCAGCACCACAGGCCCTGTGTCACTGCTGTCCTCGTCCTGTGTTGCAGTATGGTACAGGAAGGCCACGTTTCTACCGGGCTGCAAGCCCAGAGCCTTCAACTAAAATTGAAGTGTGGCTTTTGGTGCATAAAGTGGAACTGTGCACAGACTTTGGACAAGGGGAAAAACCTGCTCTGATGGGAACCTTCTGCTTTGGATAGACAGAGCAATACAAAAATTGAGGGCTCTAACTTCACCTGTGACTCTGGGAAGCTCCAGCGCTGTAGGTTCAGGAAAAGCATGAACCAAACTGAAGGTGGGCACCCCTTCAGGAGCCCACTTCACCTCGAGGAGCCCATCTCACCTACCAGCCTCTGCTGCTCCTGCCACTGCATCCTCCCAAGTGAGACACCCAGAGGGCAGGAGATAGTAGGCTGTAAGCCACACCTGCAGACACCTCCACTGCAGCTACAGTGGCACAAAGCACAAGGTCTGGACTGACCCTGTGCAACTGGTGCAGCAATCCTGGCAGCAGAGCAGTGGGCAGCAGCCAGCATCCCCCCATCAACACAGCACATGATGCCAGCAGCCCCAAGATTTGCCCTATTTCGAGCTTCCTGTCCCACAAGGAACAGGCTGATGAGCTCCTCCAGCTCTGGCTGTGTCCAGCTGCTCAGCAGAGACCCATCACAGGCAGCTCTCACTCTGCTCATTCTGCTGCTTCAGTGCTGCCCCAAACAGCCCCTCCTGAGGGTGGAACCCACGTACTCCCTGGGCCACCTCCAGAGAGCACCATTCCCACTTCTCCCCAAGGGCAACCCCACAGCTCACGAGGAGTCAGACACCAGGGTTGGCCGTGAGCCTTCACCAGGACACCACAAATCCATGCATGTCCCAGGGTCTGTCCTGCATTTCCAACCATTACACATGGAATGGAGCAAGCCAACAGTAAATCAGGGCACAATGAGGTGTGAGCTCCTGAAGGAAAGGGCTGGAAGGGAAGTCTGATCCAGCTGAGGCTGTTGAGCACAGCCATAGCACAAATAACACAAACCACCACTGCAATCAGAATTAGAAATCCAGAAGGCCTGCAAATCACAAACAATACAGCATAATGTTATTGTGTACAGCATCTTTCACACACACTGAATCCCAGAGTGCTTCACAGAATTAAATAATACAAGACAGCAAAGAGTACAAAGGATAAATTACCAAAAGCAGGGCTGTGCATAAATTAAAGCCTTCAGTCACACGTCCAACCACAGAAGGAAGATAAATGTAGGGACAAAGCAAACTGGAAAGCTGGTGAGGTAGGACTGAGAGGCCACACTGACAGGAGCAGAGCAGGACAGGCTCCAGCTGCACCAGGCTAGCAGCAGGTTGAGGACAGGGGAAGTGCTCCATGTGCTGCAGAGCAGTTTTCCAGCTGTGGGTCCATCACCCACACGGCTCACAGCCAAGGAACATCAGCTCACCTTCTTCATGACCAGCGTGCCTCTGGCAGAGCCCCTGCCCATCCACACAGCTCCAGCTCTGATGGAGGCACACAAAAAGGCATTCCTACAGTTTAACATGTTATACAGTACTAGATTACACTTCCTAGCTCTCTCCCTTTCAGACAGATGGGGAGATGAGAGAGTAAATACAACAGCACTTGCTTGTAGCCAAATAAAAACATTCAAAAGTCACTATCTAAATTCTCTTGCACCCAGCCACCATCTAGTACTTATGTAGCTGAATTCCTCCTACTCTCTTGCATCTAGAGGTGATGGACATCTCTCACACAAAGCCAGGTACAAGCTCATGTATCTCAAAACCAGCTATGAGGAACTGCCTGCATTTTCTGCCCCAACTCCCAGCTGGCAGCAGAGCTTTTACAGGCACACAGCCAACTCCAAAAGGGACAGTGACACTGTCTGGGCATGTACTGTAGCCTCTCATCCACTCTCTGTTCACTCACTGCAAAGGAAAAGGAGAGGTATGGCCACTCTGAATTGTACAAATCAGTCCTATGTTCTTCTGAAAAGAGGAACAGAAACTGGGATGACAACACCTCATACCTTTCCAATAGCATAACTAATTCTAAATAACTGTTTCCATTGTTCTCCCACACCCCCTGACCTTGCACATGTCCTGCCTTCAACTCCACTTTTTCATGCTGTTAAGTTTAAGATGGTACTTTACCCTCCCCATGGCTTCCCTGCCTCTCAGAGAAGCACATGCCTGTTTTGATCACACTTCTGTCATAAACAGAGACATCTGCAAAAAAAAATTTAAAAAAAATCCACACAGAAAATCCCAGTTAGTGATGGAAGACACCCCCAAGCCTGTACACATCTGACAGGGCTGCCTGCCCAGCCAGAGGGCAGAAGGATGTCAGGGAGTGTTCAGGGTAATGCCACTGGTATCCTGTTCTTATGCTTCTCATAGCTTTGCTGCTGAGGCTGTCTTCTGTCCCTTCTGAATGATCTGTTGGGGACATGCTGCCTGTACCCCATGGCCAGGCAGAAACCAAACCACAACTCTGATCCCTTTGCCACCACTGCTACAGAGAAATGTCACCTTCTCAGTATGCCCCAGGGAAGGAGACAGAGCTCAGCAAACTGCCATGGCAGGACTGACTCTGCTGCCACTCACTGTGACTGTGGAGGTGGCCAGTCCAGGTGGGTCTGCAGCTCTCTGCAGGTGCCAGAGGTCATGGATGCTCTGGAGTGCTTGGGGACTGGGAGGGTGGCACAGGGATGTCCATCAAGCCCTGCAAGCCACAGCCATAAGCTGCTCAGAGCTGCAGATCTCACAACAGAGCTCACCTTCCAACAGCTTCCATCTCATCCCATGCTGGAGTGAGCCGTGCTTTGCTGTGCTCACTCACATCACTTTGTGCAATACAACCTTCACCACCAGCTTCTCCACCTCTACTCCAGCTTCATATTCACCCATCCCACTGCAGTCAAACAGTGCTTCTCACCTGGGAAGAGCAGCATTTAATCCCTCCTCCTCCAGGTACTCAGAGACAGGACCTACGCTCATCTCTCCTGCAGCTGGCTGGTGCTCTGGAACGCAGTCCCCAGCTCTGATTGGGATGCAGACCTTGTACTCCATTTCCCTCTCTTCCTGCTGGCACTGCCTGTTGGTTTGGATGCTACAAGTGACTGTTTAATTTCGACAGCTTTCTCGGTGCTCATCTTTCCCATGAATGCGTTTCTCAAGCAGTTTGTTTCACTTTTCCCCTGAACACAACAAGAAGCACATTTTATGCCATGTGTTTTGTTAATAGGGAGCTTTTCAAGCAGTGTATGAAAAGCTTTTTGTTGTGTTTGTTTTTTCCTCCTCTCCCTTTTGTATTGAAGCAGGTTGTAGTTCTTGCTGTGCTGTTGGAGTCTATAAAATGCCCATGTCCAACACGTGTCTCCAGATTTTGTGAATGCCAAACAAGAATATCTCTGAGAACCTTAAATCCCAAGCAACATCTTCCCAGTGCTGATAAAGCCTGGAATGCACACAATCAGAGCACAGGCTCTCTCTGCAGAGAGAGAAACAAAAGGCTCCCATACAAACAGCCTCACACACACAGACAGTCTATCACTGTATTACTTCATACAATGGCTCAGCTGAGAAAAACTGTACTACGCCCAGAAAACACACAGCTAAAGCCAAAAAGCCAACTGGAAACGAATTTTTTTTTTCTGAAAATAAACAGTTCTAGCCTTTGATAGGCAAAAAACCAAGGATGGACTAAAATAAAAAGAACCGGACCTTTAGGAGGGCATTGCCCACACTGGTACCACAGAAGGTTTTGTGCCCCACAGAGGGTTCATACAGCTGCTTGGCCATGCTGAGCTCAGCACGGCTCCCTGCTCATGCACTGGTGTCACCGTCCTTCTCTGAGAGATGGGGTGGTCTCCAGGTGCCTCCTCACACCCAAGGCAAGCAGCTGCCAGGGGCTCTGCAGGCAGAGTGCAGCTGGAGTGAGGCAGTGAGGAGGTGCCTCAGGGACACCCCTTCAAGCCTCACATCTTTGTAACAGGTCACTGCGACCCAGTGCAGCCTGTGGGAAGGGATTTGTTCTCAAACCAAGTCGCTGCATCCTGTGGGACACGTGGATCACCAGGAGGGCAGGGGAACATCAGGCTGGAATGTGCCTGTAGCAGTTGCTTTGGGCAGCGCAGCAGGAGTTGCACAGTCTTGTTCCTGCTGGCTTGGGGCTGAAAACAAAAAGCCAAGGGCACCTCCCTTCCCGTTTGGCTAAAAATACCTCCTAAACCTCGTTACTGGCAGCCTGGTGTCAGCAGGACCTGGAAACCCTGACAGAGCTGATTTCTGCTCTGCTGTCTCTGGCAATCCTTGTTCTTTCCTGCCTCAAGGGGAGAGTGCATCCCAACATGACAGAAGTGGCGGCTGTCCCCTATTCACAGGCAGAACCAACACATAGACCCGAGCCCGGGAAAGCAGCCCCGGCAGGAGCACAGCCGTGCCTCTGCTCCCACCACTGGCAGATGAGGAGCAGCAAGTTAAAGGGATCCACTGAACTGCAGCAACTTCAAAGGGTTCATACCAACTTCAAGGCACTGAGGATCAAATGCTGGTCATGCCGTCAGGACCAGGTGCTCTCTAATGTATCAGAGGTGAAGTACAAGTGCTGGCTGCTTGTGACTGTACTTCCGAGCAGCACACTTGAAACGAGAGGTGACTTACTGCCTCTCCTGCTGACGGGTTAGTGTCACATCCTGGTGCTGCAGGGTGCTGGCATTAATGTCTGTGCACTGCTTTGAAGCTGTTAACAGCTGCCTACGCAGCAAAGTATTTTATTAAATTACCTGGCTAGCCAGAGGACAGGGAAGCAGGAGAGATCCAACTCTACCTTCCTCTTGCATTGGTGCTGCATCAGCACGACCAATATCAACCTGCAGCTGCACTTGGTACATGTTAAATGTCTCTGAAGGCTCACCCTGCTGCACTGCCACTGCTCATGACAGCAGGGACTGCCAGCACCAGGGACTGAAGGGATGGACCAAGTCCCACATGGCAGCATGGGGGACACAGGATGAGCTACCTGCCTGGGGATAGCTGGAGGCAGGACGCGTATTTGAATGCATCAACCCTGCCAAGGGAGAACACATGGCAATTCCCAAGCTGCAGCAGATGCCTGGGAGTCCTGTTGGCTGGGTCCTTGTGTCTGAGCACGAGGCATTGCCTTGCCAGCACTGAGCTCACTGTAGGAGAGACTCCCAAAGCGAAGTTTGGGCTCTCACCATCTCGTTCCTGCCCAGTACTTGAATCTGCTTCTCTCTGGTCCAAGTCTCCAGTGCCTTCTGTACAGCATTAAGAGCTTCCCTTCACTGCTTTCTTTTGGTCTGTCTGCAAACAATGCAGCAAGCTCCACAGGGAAGCAGCACAAAGAACAAGAAAAAACAAGAATAAGAATAGTTCTGTCCCCAAGGTCCCTTTTCTACAATTACAGATCAGAAAATAAAATCTATGTTCTGCAGCACTGCTAGAAACAGTCAAGTGAAAAAGCACATGCACATGTGCACACACACAGGTATGTGGACACACCACTCTCCTGAAGGGTGTGTGCTGACAGACACATGCTCAGGGGCAACAAAAAAAGAAATGAGACACGTAGCCTGACTGGAGAAGGACTGGAGAGTCACAGGATGAGGTGAGCAGAGGTATGTTGAGAACACATTCAGCACTCAGCAGCCACTAGTGCAACTGGTGCAGCACTCACATACACAGTTCCTGGCACACCAAGGCTGATTTCATCCACATTCCCCCCAAAGTCAACTTTGAGCATCCAGCTTTGTGACACAGTACTCTCTGCTAGCTGCCAGGCATCTGTAGATGGCAGCTTTCCACGTGTAAATGCATTGCTGAGCTTTCTAATCATCATAGTCTTTGTTTGCATGAGGATCAGGAGATCCTCCTCACCCCACCATGAAACAGAAACCCATGGCTGCACAGCACTGAGCTCAGTGCCCCAAACAGGCACTGGGGGACATCCCTGAATGCAACCAAGTGCTGTAACTGAGCCCTCTCTGGCCTGTCCCCCTCCACCCCACATCTCCATCCCTGTCCTTCCTAGTCTCTTGCCGCGGGGCTGACTCCCTGCAGAGCTCTCAGTCACAGCCAGAGCTGCTCCCTGGAAGTGAGCGGCTCCACGGGCGCCTGCAGTCCTGCCGGCACCTGGCACCAGAACACACATTTCAAGGAAATTTTCCACACGTTGAGGATGTTTTCTGAACACCAGATTTCCAACCCAACTGCTCGTGACTCAGGCCAGTTGGCAGGGCCAGAAGGCTGCTTTGTGCCTTAGGTAATAACAATTTAACAAGGTAACAATCTCTTTAGCCACAAATTAAATGGAAATGGGAAATGTCCTGTGCAGATAAGCTGCTGCCTGGATTATGTCCCCTGCCCAAATGTAAACTCCTCTGATCTTTGATCCTATGCACACATGCACGCACACACAGCCAGGCTGCAGCTCTGCACCTCCCAAGCCTCACCTCACTTATCACCCTTCACCACTGTCCTCCTGCCACTCCTGGTGTCAGGTACCACTGCAGATACCTTGCTGTCAGCAGCAACGACACACAAGTATCACCCAGCCACCTTCCCTGGCACTCCCTTGAACTCACAAAGCTGTCACCTGTCAGTGACGTATCTGCCACCTGAGAGACCGCTGTGCCTGCTTGTGCACAGGCTGCCACTCACCTGCCAGCTGCCTGTCCCACGAGACACACACACACACACTGGGCCACATATGCAGCACTCGCCCCTTTTACCTGCACTCTCCCACCATGGCCACAAGCCCTTCCAGGCCACGTGTCCCTCGCAGGTGACCCCATGCCCACTGCTGGATTGGGCTGATGTGAGGTTGGGACGGCTCCTTACCGGACAGGGTGGTTCGCTGTGTCTGGGTCCAGGGCAGTGACCACCCCCACGACAGACCCAACGTGTGCATCCTCCTGGACCTCCATCAGGTTGGAGGGGGGCCGGAACTCGGGGGGCTCATCGACGTCCAGCACTGAGACCCGCACGATGGTCTGGTCCCGAAAGGTGCCCAGGTCCACGAACCGCGGGTCCACGAACTTGTTGAGGGCCTCCACCACGACAGTGTGCACTTTTTTTGACTCGTAGTCAAGAGGCTGGGACAAGGGAAGAGGGTAAGCCACAGCCAGCCCAAGGAGCCCCTCTGCTGCCCCCTCCTTCACCACAGACATTGGGGCAGCACTAGAGCCGCTAAAGCCAGCTGCTCCCAGGCAGTACCTTTGTAGCAGCCTGGGGGCTTCTGCTTTGCCCTTCTGCCAGCAGCACCCACACCAAGAGGGCAGGAGGAAGCAGAAGCCTCCAGCCCACTCCCCTCAGGGCCCCCAACAGGGTGCCCAAGCTGTGAGCAGCCAGGATTCACTGGGAAGACAGCACAGTGTGTGCTGCACATGAGCGAGTTTTGATCATTAATCACCCTGCTCTTATTTCTACAGGGGAGGCAAGCTGCATACAGTGGCCTTGAAGAACAATCATTCTTCCCTGCCTGCGCCAAGTATTTGCTTGATTGTTTTTGCCACCAAAAGCAGATACAGTTAAAGTGCTGCTGGTCAGGTACAGGAATTAGGTGGGCATTTTTCTCCTCTAACAGGTGCTATCAATAATAGCTGTAAGCATTCCTCTCTGTAGTCCTATGCATGGTGTTTCCTCTGCACAGCTCACTGCTTCACCGCCACCCCCAAGCCACCCTGAGGGACTCCAGCAGGCACTCTGTGCTGCTTCTTTTCAGCATTTCCTCCCAGACACAGCCCTGTGTTTTGCCATGCAGGCAGAGCAGAGATAGGTCTCTCCCTGCATCAGCAGGCACAAAAATGCAACTGCTGCTGCTATAGCAGCACTCAGAGCGTTTTCTTCAACTCATTCAACAGCAGCAGTCCCCAAAGGAAAGGGTCCTCCTAGGGAGCTGTGCCCTCCCTACTCAATCAACACTCTCACCTTCTGTACTGTGATGACAGCCTCTTGGGTGTTGCTGTCTGTGGTGACTTTGAACATCTCCACCCCTTCCTCATCTTTCACTTGATATGTCATGTCCGTGTTCTCCCCGACGTCAGAGTCCTCTGCCTTCACCCTCCCGATGGCAGTGCCCACGGGAGCTGTTTCAACAATGCTGAACTGATACATCTCTGGAGGAGAAATGGGCACCAAGGTCACTGCTTCTGCTTTGAACTGCCCCCACCCTTCACACACTTCCCTGGGACACCTCTGGGCTGTGAGAGTTGCTCAAACCCCACCGTGTCTACAGTCCAGAATGCCCCAACAGGAGAAGTAAATACACCAGCCAAAAACAAGGGCTGAGGGAAGATAATTGGGGAGCACTGACATTCCAGGTGCTGTGTGAAGTAAGGGCTGATTTCTCTGCGTGGACACTGCCCTGCAATCAGTGCTCTCTGATTCCTTGCAAAGATTCTTTTGCAATTTCTGATTTCTAGAAGATGCAGCCCAAGAGCTGAGCCTCCCCCAGCTGCAGCCCCTCCCCTGCCCTGCCAGCCTTGAACTGCCAGGCCACAGCTGGAGAGCACTGCAGAGCCCTCACAGCCCACTCCTCACAGCAGGATCACCCTGCACCTTGTCTGGGGAGGGTCCCAGATCAGACATCAGCACCAGCCACAGGCCATTAGCAGCAAGTTGGAAAGCAGAGCTGTGCTGTGACAAGGCTGCTGCCCCTGAGCAGTGTCACTGTCCTCACACTGGGGCAAGGGTGTGACAAGCTCTCACACAGCAGCCAGGAGGGGCCAGGCCAGCAGCCAAGTTCCTGCCCCAGCTCCCAGGGGACAGCAGCATGGTGGACCTTGCTGGCTTCCAGCTGCTTGGAAGGGCTCAGGAAAGGGCTGGCCCTGCTCTCCTACCATGCAAGCCATGCTTGCTTCCAGGCCCTGCACTGGAGCAGGGATCTGGCACCCACTGTGCTGCCAGGCAGGCACACATTCAGACCCAGGCCAGGAGCTGTGTGTGCCATGGACCTTTGGTATTGTCACCCTGCCAGCAGCTGGAGTGGCCAGGCTGGCTCAGGCTGCAGGTTCCATCCCACCACCCACAGGAACCAGCACATGCCCCAGTGCCCACCCCCATGGCCAGCAGGACTCACTCTGAGGGAAGCGTGGCGGGTTGTCATTGACATCAGTGACCACGATGGTGACTGTGGTGGATCCAGACAGGCCACCCAGCTGTCCTGCCATGTCTGTTGCTCGGATCACCACCTCATAGCGGTCCTGCGTCTCGCGGTCCAGGTCTGCCACGGCGGTCCGGATCACACCTGGAAACCAGCAGCACAGCTGAGCACAGAGCCACAGACAGGCTGGGGCTGGAAGGGGTCACTGGAGATTACTTGGGACAAGATCCAGACCTAAACAGGATCAGCTGGATCTCCCTCTTCACATGGGGCAGATGCTCCAGTACTGCACCAACCTTCACAGCCCCTCCCTGGACTCACTCTGGTATGCCCACAGATCATATCCGGTGTCAGGTGCAGCACTTGCATCTCACCAGTGCACAGAAGAAGGCACTGTCACCTCCCTTGACTGCTGGGGACACTCTCCCCAACCACAGCCCTGGTGCTGCTGGCTGCCTCTGCCTCAGGAACACACTGCTGGCCACAAACAGTGTCTGCTGAACCCCTCTGCGAGAGACCACGTGAGCAAAAGCCAACTAAGGGGAGAAAAGGGCACTGGCGAGAAGAGCAAGCCCAGGAGGTTGTCAGCCAGCCAGAAACATCTCAAAAATCCTCCTGAAGCCCAGGAAAGGCCACAGGCCCAACCTGCTCCCAGCAAGTCTCCTCATGAAGCGTGAAAGAGTCCCAACTGCTGCTTTTCCTGAGGGCTACTTGCAGCTCCCACTGGGTTAAACCCTGGCACAGAGGAGCTTTGTGCTTTCCTCCAGGATGACCAGGAGGTGGGTGAAAGATCTGTGGAGGTCAGAGGGTTGGTGGGGGCAGGAGTGACAGGAAGAGAGGACTCATCCTCTCCCCCATCCACATGTGGAGGCTGTGCTGGGGCCAGCCTCGAGGTCTGCTCTGTAAAAACCCAGGCTGAGTCACAAAACCCCTCTGGCATACATCTGCAACAGCCCACTTATCCTGATCTGCTGAGCAGGAGCCAGGCTTGCTGCAGCACCCCTTAGAGAACAGGGGTGCCCCTGCACAGGCTCCATCTACAAGGTGCCATGGCCTGGGCACATCTGGGGGGGACTTGTGTGATTTGGAGAATGGGGGGGCGGGCAGCACATTTCTAAAAGTCTGTCTGCACAAAACCCCTTATTTTCAAGTGGCC
This sequence comes from Hypocryptadius cinnamomeus, assembly GCA_013400635.1. Taxonomy (NCBI): domain Eukaryota; kingdom Metazoa; phylum Chordata; class Aves; order Passeriformes; family Zosteropidae; genus Hypocryptadius; species Hypocryptadius cinnamomeus. The sequence continues at coordinate 12,920 of VYZP01032142.1, read as the reverse complement.
TTCTAAGTTAAGGAGACCAGAGATGACAAAACACATGCTCTGTGACAGAGAATGCACTGGAGCTCAACAAAACGAATGGTATGGTAGTACTTCTTACAAAAGTAACTCTCTTAAAACCAGTCTTTATAGGTCTCCAGTATTCATCTGGGATTGGGGAAATGACCAGAACTAAAATATAAAGGAATGTAAAACAAGAAACAAAGAGCAGTAAAAGCCTGAAAACTGTGCATGGCAGAAATTATCAGTCACCCACGACTGTTTCATTTAAATGGAAACAAAGTAGGGGAAAAAAAATTGAGGGTGACAGAAAGAAAGAAAAGACTCTGGCCTGACGTGGCACCAGGGTCAGGAGGGAAGGAGTGCCTACGTGGATAGAAGGTCATTAGCACCACATTCCAGTCCCACTGTACCAGCAGCAGCCCATAACAGACAGGAATCAGCTTAAAATCCCCTCCAGCTCAGTTTTTTAACATTCCCACAGATTTAGACATTGGTTTATGTTTTTGTAAATCCTCTCTCTTCCAGCGTTTTCTGTTTAACTATCAGCTTTACCTCTCCTACTGTGAACTGCAAATTCATCTCTGCTTTGTTTCACCAGTAATCCTGCCTGGTGCTAGGGACAGACTGGAGGAGGCTGCTGGAATGGGTCCCCAGTGAGGGGTCTGACCCAGAGGGAACAGGGAGCTCCCCTCTTGCTGAGCAAAGAGTAGAGAATCATCCAGTGGTCTGAGCACCTTGCAGTCCATTTGCTGATGTGCAGCACACAGAGCAGTGCTAGAGCATCAGAGGTCCAAGCCACCAAGAGCACAGCAGAGGGGGAGCCGAGTTCCAGCAAGCTGCAAGGAGCCAAGGTATAGCTACAGGGATAGACCCCAAGGCTACCAGGTATCTTCACTCCACAGCCAGCAGGTTTCCAGTTTCCCTATTCATGTGTCTGGTGTGGCCTTGTGCACCTCCAGACAAGGGCTCACACCATGGAGCCACTGGTGCTGTGGCCCAAAGGCAGCCAGAAATGCCACTGAGCTGGGAGGATGAAATTCCTCCCCCTCGCCCTTTGCATGACATTATAGGTGGAGCAGGAGCTGGCAAAACTGTTCAGGAGACATTTATCACTCCTTCCATTCTGAAACTAGCAATTATTCCAATGATTAGCATTGTTAGGATTTATTATAAAGACATAACCACCATTTCAGATCATTGCCATTCTCCAGCTCTTGTGGATAGGCACAATTATCACCCAGCTTCCCTTGTCCCTCTGTCACTTCAGGTTCTGTAATTACCTGGACTCTCCTGCCTTCAGCCCCATGGATAAGGGAGCAGGGGATTATCCTGTGATGGGGCCCAGGGTGTGCTCTGACCCCCTCATTCGCCCTGCTCTGCTCAGAGGAAGCCATTCAGATAGGAGTCCCACTCCCCCTTGCACAGAGGGCCAGAGGGGACGCAGGAAAGGGAGGCAAGGACACCATCCCAGCAAGGATGGCACCCTCCCACCTGGGCAGCAGGGCCAGCCCTGCACAAACACCCAGGGCTCAGGGGCCAGCCCCAGCTGCTCGTGCTGACAGGCCTCTCCTGCCACTCCACTGTGAATACAAAACTGTTATTTCTGGGCCAGCACTATCTCATTGAAATTTAAGCAATTCTGTTAATTAACAGGGTCTGAAGCATTTTATAATGAAAATGATTCATGTCAGCACAATAGTGATGAATTGGGATGAGAGGGAAAAAGCTCATGCATTCACCAAGGCTGTAATGACTTAACTGAGCTGCTCGTAATGATATAGCTCATAATACGCCATGCAAGATGGGAGGAAAGTGCTCAGGCACTTCCCAGAACACCTCCAAGGTCACTCATCCCAATGGGGAGCAAGTCCAGGCCGTTTGGCACATGCAGAGTAGGGCAAATGTCCCCAGCCAGCTCCTGTTCTTCCAGCAGCACAAGGCAGACAAAATCTCTACCTGTGGCAGGGGTGGAGACTGATCAGAAACTCCCTCTCATGGTGTTGTGTGTGCAGCCCATCCTGGAAAGGTGGGGATCTGCTGCAGACAAACTGCCAGACCTCCAGGAGCCCATCAGGCTTGTCATGGGATGCTATTCCCAAATTGCATGGGCCACACCAGGCCACCAGCCCAGGAGTCAGGCTGGCTTTGTCTCCTAGGCCCAGGTACCACTCACCATTTGCTAATGGCTGTGGCAAATCAGGGTCTCCACACATGCTCCACATCCATGTGGCACTAAGGGCACTGCCTCAAACACCCACCAGCAGCAAACCCACATGGTCCCATCTTCCAAAGCCAAGATAGTCTCTGCTCCCAAAACCTGACCCCCAGGTTTCTTCTCTGCAAAGAAGCTGCAAGGGATGGAGACAGACCTTCCTCAAGGCTGTACAGAGAGCACAGAAAAGTCATTGCTATCATCTCCCAAGATTCACCTTCTTTCCAGCCGGAAAAACTGACAAACTTGGTCTTTCCCAGACACTGCTAACAAAGCAAGAACAACCTCGAGCTCAGACTTGTCTCCCCCATTCTTGTCACTATCTGTTACAGCTGAATAATGTGGACACATGGTGGCATACCCTCTGGTACAAGGCACATGTGGCTTTCCAGCATGATCCAGATTAATCAGTATAATTACCAGGCAAGGGGACACTTAGAGCATCACATAAATACCACTGAATCTGCTCCAACAGCAGACTCTCCTCGGGTGACAAAAACAAAGCAGGACAAAGCAGTCAGCAGGTAACTGCCTTCCAGGAATCCCATCATGATGGGCTTTACTCTGCTCTCAAGTACTTCTAGGTCAGATGTCCACATCCTCAGAGACTGTCTGGACAAGGCACCTTCCAGCTGAGGGCAGGAGGAGCAACAAGGCAGGAAGTCATGGAGTAACAAACAGGGACCTATCCTAAGGAGGCTCCTGATCCATCACAGCTCAAAGCAGGCAGTCTTCACAGGCAGATGAGATTACCCTGGGCCATAAAGTTTTTAGTATCTCCAGGGATGGAAGTGCCACCATCATGGTGACAAGCCTTGTGTTCCTGCCATTTGGGTCTCTTTAGTGTGCATGCCTGAGAAGAACCTGGGTCTGTCTCCTCTATCCCTCTCCTATTTAGCTGGATAAAACAGATTAATTTCTGCCAGCAGCCTGGTCAGTTAGATCAAACCCATCTCTGCCTCAGGCCAGGAATGGCAAGGTACCTGCCAAACTGACTGCAGATTCCTCACCTGTGCCCTCACCTGCCTGCAGGGACACAGAAATACCAATATATCTGCCAAGACATGAGTCCTGCTGGAAGCACACATCATGGAGGAGGTCAGCCCTTGCAGAAGAGGTCTTGGCTCCAAGAACCAGCACTTCAGTCTCCCTCCAGCCCCCATCCTGTCCTTCAGCTCAGCACAATTTGAGAGGCAGAAGCTAAAGGTGCTCTGAGTGAAGTACGAGGCACAAAGGGTCAGGAGGTTCATGGAGCACCTAACAAGGGCTTGTTCCAGGCTGCAATCAGCCTTGCCCATGCCAGTGCAGAGCCAGCACACTCACCCTTCCTTTGTCCCTTCTTTTAGCAGCTGAGTCCCTCATCACTTAACATTAATTCCCTCGGCACATTAGTAGATAACACTCTAATTTCCTCAAGATGACCGAACATACAATTTGCTCCCAAATCAGCTGAAGTTCCTGCACCAGTCTCAGAAAAGGGCTGTTAATGTTCAATCTTGCTAACAAGAGGAATCCCCTCAAACAGACGTGGCTTCTCTGCAGACTCTTGTGCCTTACACTCAGACTCCCTTGTGCCTGTGCACAGCTCTGGTGGATAAGGGACAGGGATGGGGCACAGACCTGCACAACCTCTGGGCACACAGGAACACACATGCACTGATACATTCCAGGCACCAAGGAGCATTTCTAACAAACTGGCAAGAGCAGCAGAGAAACGTGTTCAGCCTCCCACCACCACATCACACAGATCAACAGCTCATCAGCCCAGCTCAGTGTGCAGCAGGCTCCCGGACACAGCTCCTCTCCCAGCCCAGCCTTACTGCCCCAGGACCAGGGCAGGTCTGTCTCCAAACACAGCAAGGCTGGCAGGTAGGGATGAAACAACTAAGGACTGCACACAAATAACCATCAGCTTCATCCCAGCAGGCCAGCATCTGCATTCTCCCTGGCATCAAAAGCTCCAAGCTCTTATGGCTCAGTCTTTAAATCAGGACACAGGCTCTAGAACTCAGGAGCTGGTTTAAGTCATCACAAATGCCAGACTGAATTTCAAATACCTTCTGAGTTCTGCCTTTTCCCTGCATTCAGCAGAGTGACAGATTTGAAGAACAACCTCTTCCTTACGGTAAAAAGCCAGGCTCCCATGCACAGCCCCAAACTGACAAGCTGGCTTTTAAGGAAGGAAACATAATGAAACCTATGGTGTTACATGCTGTGGTTGCTCTATAGCACTCAATATCCCTACAAAGGGATGAACAAGACTGCTGCAAACAGGGGCACCAGGCTGTGGGGTGTTGAGCAGTTTCAGGTTGCCTCCCAAGGAAGGCTGTGTGCAAGGGACCACAGGCAGCAGTGAGTCTCCATCCACACTGCCCAGGGATAAGAAAGGGCACTGCAAAGGACACAGGAACAGACACGAGCAGGCAGGCACAGCTGCCTGCCAAAAGAGAGATTTGCCCCTATAAAGGTGAATAATCTGCAGTGGTACAGAGAATGCAGGGTGATATAAAGCAGCACGAAAACACAGCCTGTGGATTTAAATGCACAGATTTCTCCTCTTATGTAAATGCACTCAGAGTGCCCACACTCAGGTGCACATCTCCATATTGGAAAAGAATAAGCTTGAAAGATCTTGGTGAGGATGGGACTCCTGGAGCTGGAACAGGAGCTGCCACTAAACCTCCCACCCTGGTAACTTTGGGAGAGCTGGGCTCGTGGCCCAGCAGCAGTGAGGGGGATTCTGCTGTCAGATCAATGCTCTCACCCAGAGCCAACACCCAGCACAGCAGCAGAAGAGGCTGTTTCCCATGGAAGCAGCAGGGCAGAGCTGTGTGCTGGCTGCTGTGAGAGCACAGCCTCCTCAGCAGATCAGGGCAGCCACAGCACAGGCACTGCTGCTCACCTGCTGCAAGGAGCAAAGATTGGCTGCACCCTGTCTGAGCGAGGAAGGCAGCACAAAGCTTACAAAGCTTAATGCCTGCAGGCTTTTGCAACAAGCCATGGGGATATTCTTACAGTTGGCAAGAAAACCTTGCCTCAAAAGCTTATGCATATAAAGCTCCCCACTCACACACACAAAAAAACCAGCCTTGACCTCCAGCAAACACAGGTGAAGTTCTTGAACCTGATTTGGTGTACACAACACAAGCTTCAGTCTGTGAAACTAATCTCAAAGCATGAGAGTGGCTGCTGTATATGAAAGAAAAAAGCTCATGTGCATCAGCTGTGCTTTCTCTTCACCATCATTCCATTCCGGAATCTTCCTACAGCATAAATGCCATCCTGCTGCTCCCACTATTCCAGTGGAGCCATTTTAATGCTCGTCTCCCTCCAAAAAGACCCGAGATGCTACAGGCACTCAGGGCTTACTGAGTGGCAGGACTTGGCACAGCACAGCAGCCAGACAGTTTGGGTTTGCCTGTGAAAGGTCCATTGAATACAAAATCCCAGCTGAACACTAGAGCTGGAAACATCCAAGAACAGGAGACAAAATCAGCTACACACAGTCCATGTTCTGTACTCAAGCATGGAAACCACTTTTGTACATGCCCCACCTGTGCTATGAAGGAGGGTGTGAAAAGAGAACAAGACAAGGGGGGAAGAAAGAACCTGTGCTGGAAGGAGTCAGGGGCTGAGGGAGGATGCAAGGCAGCACATGCATGCATGCACCTGCAAGAAATGGCAGAGAAGGAGGTCAAAACCAAAAATGGAAATCAAATTGTTCTTCATTATCATATATTATAAGAAATGTAACATGCCAAGTTTTTATGGTTCTTTTTATGGCCATTAATAACAATGGTAGCTCTGAGAGCTAAGCTGCTGCTATGGATAATTAAATCTTATGCTCAGGGCAGAAGCTGGGCCACCTCGGGCAATCAGACTTGGATTCCCCTGTGCAGCATAAAGTCTAATTCTGACAGAACAAGAGTGGGAGCAGGTTGGGGTGGATATGATGACACCTTGTGCCCCCACAGCACTGCTGTACCCACATGGGGCCAGCTCTGACAGAGGGCACAGGACAGGCTGCAGCCACAACTTGAGGGGCTGATGGGCAGAGCTGCAACCCTGCAGTTCCTGCAGTGCTGGTGAGGCAGCTGCCACAGGCCATTTGCAGCTCAGAGACCCCCAGAGTCAGTCCCAACACCTGTGTTAGCAGCCAAATATCCTGCAAGCAGATGTGCTCAAGAGGGGTTGGAGTCTTCTGCAGACTGTCAGCAATTTTGTCTTTGTGAAACACAAGCAAGTAAAACAGTAAATCAACCCCCCAGTGTATGAAACAGCCAGCTTGAGAATTAAGACACAAAAAGTCAAGGAATCAAGAAGCTTGGATTCCCAGAGTGACATTAATTCTCACCACAGTCCCACAGGGCACATTTTAGTTTATGCCTTAATACAGAGCATTAATGTGGCAGGAAGCTGAGCCTCTGCACGTCCTGGCTTGTGCAGTTTGTCCCCAGTGGTCCTTCTCCATTCCAGCAGCCAGACTTCTACTCACACAAAGCTGTCTCAGATTAACAGGATCTCACATGCACCTGAATTTTCAGTGTTTAGCCTATTGTTCCTACACACACAATATAAAACAAAGCAAATCTGGGAGAGAAGAGAGCCCAGGTGCAACAGCTCCTGAGCAAGGGGTGGGTACAGCCCCAACCTGCTGCTTGTGCCCTCTCCCCACTGCACCAGCCTCAGTCCAGACAAAGGCATTTCCCAGCACATGCCACAGTGTCAGGTGTGTGTAGAAGCTCCCAAACTCCCAAATCTGGGCGTTCCTCCAGCAGCAGCCAGGCTGGTGGCAGAGCCAGGGCTGGGCCCAGCTTCCCCATGTGCACCAGAGCACTGTCAGCAGGTGGAGGGTTTCTTGTAGGTGCAGAGGCTCAGGCACACAGACCTTCTTCACACTCTCCTTACACCAGCATCTCCAAACAAATTCCAGCCTTAGAGAATATCAGCCCAGACACAGATCAGCCTGACAGAGACGTGGTACTTCAGCCCAGGGGTTGATCTCAGTTCATGCCACTGTGGTTCAGCAATAGGGTGGGGAGGACTCTGCTGTCCAGTTTTCCAACACAAGCTGCAGCTCCTCGGCCTGCTTGTCCTTTGACAAATTTTCATTAAACTATGGGTACTTTACTGCATGCTTTGTGCCTTAAATATCCCTTATTAGCATTTGAGTGTCTTCCCTTCTTAGCAAGCTTGTGAGGCTCTCATTAAGGGTAATGAGAGTCAAACTCCTGGGAGGCAAGGAGAATATATACCCCAACATCCCCTGGTTATGGTCTACTCTAACCAGTGTGTCAGAGCATCATCTGCCAGGGATTTATTACAGAGGCATTTTACAACAGGCTCTATTATAAGTTATTAAGGAATGGAGCAGCTTCTACTGTTCTTTCATTAAATATTAATAGAACATTTATAAACCTATCCTTAATTTAAAGTGTTACCTTTAATCAAAGCTCTGGTGATAACGATGCAGCATTTGGTAAGGCCCCTTTGGTAGTATTTAAACCTTCTACACTGAAGTTTTATGTGCCTGTAGGGGCATTCCAGCTCCAGGCAGAGAGGAGCTCTGGCCAGTGCAGGTGCAGACCAGGCACTGTGGGCAGGCAGCTGCAAATCCTGCCTGCTGCAGGCAGGGCATGGAGCTGGGCAGCAGCCTGAGCAGGGCTGCTGAGCTTCCTCTCAAACACCCCTGCCAGCAGCATCCAGCACCAGTGGCCAGCAGGGAGGCACAGATCTGCTGGCTCACAGCCATGCCCAGGACCCACAGCCACTGTGGGATCTCGTGGCCCAGCCCAGCTGGGTGCTGCTCACCTGTTTTGCTGTCCACAGTGAAGTGCTGCTCCCCCTCCAGCACACTGTAGACCACCCGGGCACTGCTCCCATAGGTGGGGTCGTCGGCATCAGAGGCCATCACCTGCATCACAGAGGTGCCTGCAGCAGGGACAAGGAGGAAAACAACGTCAGGCAGGAGTTTAGAAGAGCAGCACAGACCTCAGAGCAGGGCCCAACACTGATTGCTTGCACATGATGAGGGAAAAGAGAACAGCTGGGTGCAAATGCAGCATCATCTCCCCACCAAAGCCTGAAAGCCAGGACTCCAGACACAAATGCCTCTGGTGTGCTGCAGAGTGGCAGCAGGGACAGGATCCTGGGCCATCCTGGAGCAGGACCTGCTCTCCAGGAGATCACTGGTCTGAACAGCTGGGAGTTTTTCTCCCAGTAGCTTTCTACTGGACCATCTGGGAAGGAGCTGGGGATGTCGTACTGACATCCGCCCTTCCTGTCAGCACAGAGTGACATGGTCACCTCCAGATCATAGAGGGACCACCCAGCTGGGGCCTGATCCACACTGCAGCAGGCAGACCTGCACAGGGACAGCAGCCTGAGGAGAGGAAAGGCTTTCACTTGTCCAGAGCCAGACACAGCACCAGGTCCTCATGCTCTACACGTAGCAGGGCAGGAGGACTATAAATTGGATAAAAGTCCATCAAATGTCTGCAATTAAGTTATTGATTTTCAAGGCTGCCTCATTAAACTGGGTACTTCACTCCAACTGTCCCTGTGATGGCTTTAATTTGACATCATGTTCAATTTAACAAAAGCAGGACACAGGACATGAGGGTGGGGACAGGAGCAAAGGGGCTCAGATCTAGAGAGACAACAGAAGGGAGAAAGGAAGGGAAGCCTACCCCTACCTACAGACACCTTGAGAAAGGAGGTGGTGTGACCAAAGCACTGTGAGGACAGGCTACCCTGTTTCATCTCCAGCAGCAGACTCGGTGCATCCCTGCCCAGAGGTCAAGCACTGGCAGCAGTCAGACAAAAGCAGCCTCTGTTCCTGTGTCACAGGAGGCAGATATGGAGCTGAAACCATCCAGAGGAGGATGAGGAGCTTCAGTCCCTGGTGCCTTCCTCCTCCTTTGTCAGCAGACCACAAACCCAGAGCCTGCAGGCAAGCCAGGGATTTCCTGCACCAGCCCTGCCTGGGCTCAGGCAGGAGATGAGGCAGCACAGACAGCAGTGCTGCTGTGAGCAGCTGGGATGCACACGCTCCCCCAGTCCAGTTCACTCTGATCTCCTGGAAAGGGTGTTCACTGAGGGAAACGAGCAGTTACCATGGTTGCTTTTCATTCTCCCTGGCAGCCTTCTCAGAGCTGCAGCTCTGCTGATAACAGGAGAATCCCCCTCATCAGTCTTCAGCAACAAGCTAGTTTGAGTCAACTTATTTATGCTTTGCTGTCTCCAGTGAAGTTATGGTGCATCCCTGCCAGGCACGTCCAGATTTTACACCACGGCAACACTGGCTCTCTGCCTCGCAAACAACTGTTTAAGAAATACTATTGCTGCATTTCCTCCTCCTCTCCCTGCCATAACACAACTCCTTCAAGCAGGTATGAGCCAAGGCAGATCACTCCCACACCGGCACTGCACATTCCCTCGGGCAGCCTGCCATGCTCCCTTGGGAAGCTTCTGATCAGAAAGCAAAATAAGGGGCCAGAGAAGGGAAATGACACCAGGGTCTCCAAGCATCCTTCTCCCAGCTGCAGTAGAGAAGCCTCCTAGGGATGCTGGAGGTGCCAAAGTCTGAGAATCACAGAAAGCAGTACCTGCCCATGGGAACAAGAGAGGGCACAGCCTCAGCAATCAGCTGAGAGCCCAGTGTCCACAGCAGCACCCACTCCTGCACCTGCAGCACAGGCAGAGCCTGCTGACTTTGCACAAACATCCCTTGCTCCAAGAACCACTTGTTCCTGCTGAGGGTTAGGAGATTCATACCTCACCCTCAGGGACCCAAGGCCATCAGTTTACCTCCCTGCCCTTGCCCTGTATACCCAGAGTCAGGACTGCACATTTGCAGAGCAGGTGCCCCAAGGACCACACCACAGCCTTTGTTCCAGTCCTCTTTGTGCAGTCATCCCAAACCAGGGATCATGAGAGTCAGGCTGGCCACTGAACGTTTGCACCACACCCTGCATCTCAAGATGCATTCATTCAATTGCATAACTCACCTCCTAATCCATCCCTGTCAGACACAGCTGTACTCCCTGTGTTCCAGTATTTACCTGGATGCTGCCAAACTGCAGAGCCTGAAGAGGAGGCAGGACCTGTGCCCACCCAGAGCATGGTTTGTGTCACCATTCCAAGCCACACCTTGGACAGGTGAGGTAGGCTGCTGCTCTCAGGCTTCCTGTGCCAGCACTGAAAGCTCCTGGCCCACAGCTGCTGGAGCAACAGGGCAGCAGATGCAGCTCCAGGTCCCAGGGGTGAGCCCCATGTTTGGGACCAGAGTTTTCTGCTCAAGGGCAAGGCAAACCAAGCAGCAAGACACCTTCACTCAGAGGCAGAGATGGGCCACAGTGCCCTTGGGCTGCAGCCAGCAATGCCAGAGGTGATGAAGGCTCTGCCCTTCCCCACCTGCCCTCACAGCATCTCATCAACAAAAGAGCAACATCAGCCAGGTAGGGAACACTGACCCCACTTTGTGCCTTGACTTCTTGTTTGCAAAGGTGCCTGCTCAAGGTCACCTAAAGGGTATCAGGAATTTACTAGTTTAATGTCCCAGCATCCTCCCCCAACCTCCATTTACCCCCTTCCCACCCTTCCCTCCCATTCTCTTTCCATGTGAAGAGCAGTGGTATTCAATTTCAGCTCAACCTGGTCCCCCCCTTCCTGCAGAGACAAGCTTTCCCTGGCTCCCACCCTGCTCCAATATTAGTCCCTGCTCTCCAAGCACAGCACTGCCCACAGCAAGTACAGAATGTACAGCTTTTATTTAGTTTTCTGGCACATGCCTTAGCCATAAAAGATACACTAAATAAAATCTAAACATCCATCATGTACTCTATCACCCACCTCCCATAACCAAGAAGCCTGAGCCCCTGAGAGATAATTAGACATGTAAAATGAGATAAGACCTTGGTTCCTCCCCTGACAAGCTCACTCCACAGATCAGAGGAAACCAACAATTTTGCATAAAAATTAACAGGTCAGAATCCATCTCTTATTCTCCCTCTGCAAAGGTGAGATCTGGCACAGCAGATCAAGCAAACCCTAATTTCCTCCAGAAGGAAGGGGGAGCAAGACCCTCACTTCCAGAGCAGTACTTCCCTCAGCCTAGCTGACTGTGGCTGCCAGCCATCCTGTCCCCATGGGCCCTGCTTGGGCTGTCCCCATTCCACACCCTGAGCCATTCTGGAGACCTGCCAGGGCCAGCAGCCAGCCCTGAGCTCTGCCAGCAGCATCCCTCTGCTGTGAGCAGGGTCAGCAGGGCAGGCAGGGGCTGCCCACACCCAGAGGTGCCCGTGGTGCCCCAGCAGCTGCGGGATGCAGGAGCTGTGTCACTGCAGGGTCCCTTCCCCTGAGGGCAGAGCTCAGCCCCCACAGCCAGCCTGCCATGCTGGGTGTCCCCAGGGCTGGCAGGGCACAGCAGCTCAGCCCAGTGCCCTGGATGGGATGGATGGGGCTCTGCAGGGCACCTCTGGAATACCAATGCAGGCCTGTCCTGGCATCTGTGACTGCCTTCCCAAGGGACCCAGAGCCTCTGGGGCCAGTCCCAGCGACCCTGCATGAAGAAGGCTGAGAGCTCCAGGCCACTTGCTATGCCACTCACTCCAAACACGTTCAGCTAGAAGAAATGTTGACAGGCAAACTCCAAACACATCCACGAGCAGAGAGGCCCTGCACTGAATCCACAAGCAAGTGGCTGGGACCTGTCACTTCCCCAGGGACAGAAGCACAGCCAGGCTCTGAGCAGGCAAAGAGGCAAATGAGCAGCAGGAAAAACCAGCACTTGCTAAACTTGACTGTCCCTCCTCATGGCAGCAGTCACCCTTCTGTGGTGAAACCAGGAGCCTCCAGATGCTCTCCAGACCAGCTCTGGGGCTCAGATGCCACCTTCAGCTCAGGCAGAGACAAGGGACACTTTCTGGCCATGCTCAGAGCTATTTCTGTGCGGATCTGGCCAGCTCCAGGACAGCACTCGGGCACTTCAGCCCTGCAGAACATCAGAGACCCTGCAAGGAGTGCTGTGTCATGCAAAGCCACATTCCCTGGCCTGATGCCAGTGTGCAGCACTCTCATCACAGGTGCCTGGGTGCCATAGGGCAGGAGGCAGGTGGGAGTTTATAAACAATGCAATTTACAGCTTTTCTCTGGCCCCAAACACCTGCAGTGGCTGATGCACCCCAGACACATTCTGAAAAAAAAGAACTAGAGTAGCTTAAAAATTACTGGAGCAGAAATGAGTTTCTTGCAATCTTGTGAACATCCTGACTTGGTAGAAAGCCAGGCCCAGAGGAGATTCACTGCACAGCCCTCTCACCCCGCAGGACAAGCCCCAGGGCAGTAACCTGGTGGGGTGCCATTGCTCCTGTGTGTTACTGTGAAACTTCTTTTGGGGTGTCTGGCCAGAGAAAGGCACTGCACAAACAACCCCAGCCCCTGGCACAGAGCAGATAAACGTGGTACCATGGGGAACAAACCACAGCATCCCATGGAGAGGCTCAGGTTCCCTGAGGGGCTGCCAAAGGCAGCCTGGATGAGGTCCTCACCTGGGCAGGGCAGTGTTTGGAGCCTGTCCCGTGACCTAGAGCACAGTGCAGAAGGGGGAGGACTCCCCTCACCAAGGACAAACAGACAGGGCAAGCCCCAGCTCCCAGCACCTTCCAGATACACACAAGTGACTTCAGCACTTTCTAGCAAGGGGGGG
>VYZP01032089.1:0-14687 GCA_013400635.1 Hypocryptadius cinnamomeus | reverse complement strand
AACTGTAAAAATGGTTGATTCTATTCTGGGCTCCCACCATCCCCTATTGACCTTCCCTTCCTTACTGATCACTATAATAATGATATTTTCCTCAAATTTTTTACCAGCTGGCAATCAGTGACCCAAATCTACAATCAGTTTTGCCTTTGATTGTGAAGGAGGAAACAAAAGGTCAACTACAGCCAGAACACAGAACTGGCCCAGAAGAGAGGTAAAGTCTTGTTCTACAAAGCCCATCCTTAGTTTTTGTATAAACCTCACCAGACATCTGACAAAACTCAGATCCCATTTTTTCCCTTGCAGACCCATAACATTTGTCAGAGGAAAATGGATTCTGTCTAGCATCATAGCATTTACAAGCTATGACAAGAAGTAACTAGAGAATAATTTGCATCTGTGATTTACACAAGAGTATAACTTTTTTTTTTAGGATCAGGTGACATTAGCAGGGTGGCTGTAGGGAAAAAATATGCATCATGTGAGCTAGGAACATAATCCAAAATCTGAAGAGGGCAATTGTTGGGGTACTCTAGTTATTCATCTCTGCAGAGTCACTTTTTCCTCATTAAAAAAATTAAACTTTGAACCAGTCAGCCTGCCTTCAGTTGCTTGTTCCTAGAATAGCTATCCAAAAGGAGACAAAATAAGGTGAGAAAGTAAACACAGGCAATAGAATCTCTTTCTTGTCTGTGTTACACATAAAATGCCAGAGTTACTGTACCTCAGATTCATTCCCTAAAAATAAATTACTTTCCAAAGTGCTCTTGAAAGAAGACCCAGGTCAGTATATCCATCAAAATACAACAAAAACATATTCTGTATCTGCTGCCTCAACACCAGTTGCTTAGAGCCTCAGCTGCTTAAAAGAAAACTTACCCTTTACATTTCTGGCAGAGTTGTTGCAATCCTATCTGTTAGAGAACAAAGCTGGAGAAGAAGTAAAGTATATACACATGAAACAAGAAAATCCAATTTCCTCATTAAAACTAATATTAGGCAGAAATTGCTACTTTAAAAAGTCCTATAACCCTAAGGAAATCTCAGCATGCTTTTGGTCTAGCAGAAATAAATTCATACTTTGAACAGATTCTAATGACTAATAATTTTTTTAGCTCACCACCAGACAAGTTACTTTCTTTACTGGTGTTCACCTGCCACTAGAAGGTGAGTAGATGAGCCCAATAGGTTGCTGTTGTACAGCTAGAATAGAGTAATGTAACCACCTTTCCTTTTCCTGGATTTTTGAAGCACTTCTCTGTTGTTTTTCAAGTATGTTTCCTATTTTGGATAGGCATTTCCCCTTTCTGTACGGACAGGTAAAGACTGAAAAAGAACTGAAGTCCTAGGCATGAAGTCAAAAGCAGAATTGAAAACCTGTATATTTATCTGTCTTTTAATTAATTCTCAGTTAGATGCTGGTCCCCATCACCTTGGTTTTGCTGAAATTAAATATTTTTTTGCAAAATACACAATTGTATTTGTTTCATTTTATTAAGTTTTTCAATTTTCATATATAAGGGTACAACCAGAAAAGTCATTCTTAGGTGGAAAGCAGGAAGATTTTTTCTTAAAAACATTTTTAATAATTTGAGAGCAAAGAGTTCACCACCAAAAAGCTGTTCTTACTGATTATCATAATACCACATATGAAGAAGCTAGAGAAACTTCACTCTGTGTGTGACAATTACCCATGCCTTTCCTCTATGTCTCAAATAAATTGCATCTTGAACCATATTTTCTTCAGCTCTCCCATCCAGGCTTCATTAGTCTTCACTAAGCCAACACAAGAAATTCAAAGTCTGCTCCAGCCAGAAAGAAAGCAGATTTCAAGCATAACTGAGAAAATGACATGGACACCTGGACTTATTTTATTTTGGACTGACCAGATATTTGAATATTTTGTGGCTGAAGAGATAAGCCACAGAAACTTGAATGTCCTTTTTAGTACCAAATTTTGGAGCCTCAGGGAATCCCCCGCTGTTCTTTGCAGACTAAATAAGTCTCAGCAATACAGTCCAAGTGACAGAAACTGTAGACAACGGGCTTTTTTAGTAAGCCTTGTTTCAAGCATACAACATCAGACGCTCATTTCTTGAAACTAACCCACCTTGACAGTTGTCCCACACCACAGCAGCATGAGTTGCAACCATCTTGCTCAGTGCCAGAGCAGCTTTCTGTGAAATGTGCCACAAGGGTTTGTCAGGTACACGGACTGACACACCAGAGACACGCTGTCCTGCTTTGCCCTCTTGCTCTCTGCTTTCAAGATTGCTTTAAAAGAATGTATACAAGGAAGGAGTATGAGCTGCTGGTTACCACCAGGGACAGTTGGGATTTTATCTTCAGCTTTGTCTTGCCCTCTCTGGTTTAGGTTTAAGCCCAGACAAAGTCAGTATTTCTGCCCCTAAAAGCATTAGGAACAAGTGAGAAGGTGCTTTAGTCTGCATCCCATGTAGCATTTGAACCGTTTAATAGAAAGTCAGATTATTTACTTCTAAAAGTTGTGATGGATATTAGCCAGCTGTGATTCAGTTAGCCTCAGATAAAAGTTTAAAAACCATACTGCCTGTTCAGCACCATGAATACCAAATATTAGGGGCCCATCATTTTCTGTCCCCCTCAAAGTAGCACAGTTCTACAGTAGCCTGAGCATATCAAACTGCAGACTTTTCCCATTGCTCTTCATTGTTCCTCACATTGTTAATGACAAAAATGACATAGCAAAATACATCCATGTTATTTGTTTTTAAAAACTCTATTCCTCTTCATCTGCAAAAATAAGAAAATTGTTACCCAGATTATAACATGCTTTATTTTAAACTCTAAGAGAATATTGCAAAAGGTTATGTTATCTTTAGCTTACTTCCCCTATGAAACAGTGACTAGATACTGATTAAACTGAACATTTACCCCTCACCACACAACACTGGTGTATGGCTATAGCTGCTCCTGCTAATCTAGTAAGATAAGTTTATTTATTCTTTTTAAAACAAGCACAAACACACACCTGAAGCCAGATATTTTCACAGTTATCTTTCACCTGTATATGGCCCAGGCTAAAGTGAGAATTTGGTGCCCTCCACATGGCCCTGTTGTACTATGGGCATTGATGGTGAATTCTTACACAGTGAAAAAAGGACTGTTTAGCTATTTAAACTTAGTAACTCTACAGGCAGGCATCAGTTCAAAACTGTGGCAGAAATCACTGCATATTTTGTTTACAAAGTTACTTAATCCTTTTATGGACTATGTCAAGAGCAAAGATTTGATTCTTGTTCAAGTCCAGTCCATCACACTTTCTCGGGTTTTAACACATTACTCAGATTTGCTTACATTTCATTTTAGTAATTACTTTCTAAGAAATACCAATTTGAAGATATTTCTCCAGCTTCAGCAGTAAATATAGTTACTCTGTTCTGATGTGAACTGCACGATAAAAAATCAGGGTCCTTATTTACTGAGTAGCAAAGAAACTGGAAGCCAGTGTTGCTGTCCCCCTTATTGAATAACCCTTGTTTCTGAGAGACTTGAGGACCCAAACAGGGGGCTGGTTGTTGGGCTTTTCCTTACAGCTCCTGGTTGCTTTTAGCCAGATCCTGGGCTCACAGCACTGGGCTGCCCATGCCCATTGAGCCACATTCTTGGCTGCTGGCTCCTTCCCATGCCTGTTTCTATGGCACTTCCTCATCACCCTCCCACCTGCATCTCTGATCATAACAACACTAAATGAGAATCTTTGTTTGGCTTCGGGACAGGATCAGGCTTTTTGACAGAGCTGCCTTTTTTCCCTAACATGTGGAAAGTAAACACTACACTCCCCAGCTTTAAGCAAATGTTAAGCTTCACCTATAATAGCAGTAATACTTACAACTTCGTTACACACAAATCAATCTAAAGAGCAGCTCCTTTCACCACATCCTGCCTTTGATTTCAAAAATGATGTTTCTGGATTGCATCTGTGCATTGCTGTATTGATATATCCGATCAATCTTTGCCACTCAGATTCTTGCTATAATTAAGACCCTCAAAAGAAAGCGGAATGAATAAAGCATCCCAATGGCAGAGGACTTAGAAGATATTCTAGCAATAAACACAATATAAGAAATTATAAAACTAACCTGTGATGTGGCTGGAAAAGAAAATGTTTCAGAACATCACTGAGTGAATGAATACTCATCTACTGAATTGAATGCTGTGTGAACCCACTTTCCGGCTATCTTCAAATGTTTGGAGTTAAGAGCCCTCTTAGTAGCATTTCATGCAAAGACCAAGGTAGACATCACAGTGAAGAACATGAAACTAATTAGCTGACTTGGTCTGTGTGACTCTAGACCATAACAGCTGATAACCAAAAACAGTGACTGAACAGGTTTTACTCGACTGATCAGAAGGTTCCTCCTCAGCTCTCAGCATTTAGCACTGTCATAGTCAACAAGAGGTTCATCCTCCCCACCAATGCCTGCTGTAGACAGAGGAGCTGTGCTTCACCCCACACTTTAAGCACACAGCAACAAGGACCCATTTTGGCCTTGATGTGCAGTCCAGTTACAGGTTAAACAAAACACTGAACAGTAACCCCAGAATATGCCCCAGCATCTGCCACTGCAGAGCATCAGAATGGAAATTCCTGGGCCATCCTCACGAGAGCATTATTCCACTATATGGATTTGTTTGTCTAACCTCTTTTTATTCTCCAATTAGGTATGAGGTTGAACAACAGGCTCTGGAATGACTCCCCTAGGGACAATGGCTGACCCTCACAATCTGACAACCATCTGCTGAAAGTAAATTTAGGGAAAATATGCCCATACAGTCTTGGCTGGCAAAGAACCACACAGAATACAAGCAATTCAAACCAAACTGAAAAAGTGGCCAAGGAGCCATTGCATTACCTTGGTTTTATAGCAAGGACTTTGCAATACAGCAACATAGCCATAATAAAAATCTGATTCCTAATGTGGGAAATATAAAACAAAGCAATAGTATTCCCAGATTTTGATTTTTTTTTTTTTTCTGAAGCAGAACACCATGGTTTTTTCTCCTTTCAGTTCATTTAAAATGAATGTCATTATACATAGTCAAGTCTTGGCCACTATAACTAGACCCAAAGGAATTGAGGAAGATCATTGAGTGGAGTGGCAAGACAGAAGGTCATCAAACCAGAACCATATTACTCTCCCGTGACATCTGATGGAGCCATGACAGCAGTTTGATGCTAGATAACATGAATATTCATCTCTATGATTTACAAGTTACACTGTGACTTTGGAGTGACACTTCTAATGTGCCCTTGCGGTACCTTTGTGACATTCTGGGGAATGAGTAATGTCAGAACTCTGGCATGAAGTATCACCCACTTTATTATTATTATTATCATTATCTCTTATTTTGAATCAGCCCCTGCAGTTGGAAAAAGATGCAAGCAATGGGCCTGAATAGTAAAGAGATGTACCAGCAGCTTTGTAAAAGAAGTCAATAGAATACTGTTACCACAAAGCATTTTCCCAAAGAAGCTGTGACCTGCATGTATGCAGCTCTAATAGCAAAATCAGTGGTTTCCACAATGAAACCACAATGAAAACATTTACACCAGAAAGTTTCCCTTCTCAGAAGTCTCCTTTCAGTTCAGAGGCAGATAGGACAAAAATAATAACTGTCCTGAGCGTCTAAGAGAAGTTTCTTAGAGAGAAAACTTACAGAGGCAGGTTGAGCTGGCAGAGGTCCATCTTGGCCACTCCTGCAGATGTAGTGCTCCATTACTAAACCTCTGTTTGGCCTGTAACTTTTTCTTGAATAAATAGCAATAAAAATTAAGACTCACATTACAGCGTGCTCTCAAGTTTGGCTACTTTCTATATGGCATTCAGAACACGCCATGAAAAATCAGGCTGCCAAGGGAGATCTGCTTGTCTTCCTGCTTCAAAGGAAGAAAAACAATAAAACCACACTCTCTTTAGCGTCTTCCAGCCCCTGACACAGAGCTATCGAAGAGTCACACTAATACAATCAGCTAAAGACCTGACATTTTAGTTCCCTGGTATTACTCACTGGAAAGGGAGACCTTCCGAATTCCCGCAAGCTTTCTTCTGGCCTAACGCTATTTAACAGAAGCAGTTGAACAAAGTCACCCGGGGCAAAACATGGAAAACTTCGGCGACGAGCTACGGAAAGATTTAAAACCTCCCTCCGTGCACCTCCTCCACCCACTATTTCTTTTATTAGCCGTTGTTCGGCTGTTCCGCGCCCCCGGCCTCTCCCGTCAGTGGGTGCCGCGTCCCCGCGGGAGCTTGGCTGGAGCCGAGGGAGCGCCGGAATGGGCACGGGCAAAAATACTGGCCCGTACGGGGATCGAACCCGCGACCTTGGCGTTATTAGCACCACGCTCTAACCAACTGAGCTAACCGGCCCGCCCGCGCGCTGTCTTCCGGGAAGCGCACCCAGTCCGTGTGGAGCGGAGTGGCGTCGCTGCGGCCGTCACCGCCCTGGCTCCTGCGGGCCAGCGCCGCCTGCCCCGGGGGTGGGAGCGCTCCTCGAGCTCGCTGTGCTCCTCACACAGACATCCTGCGCTGTTCCCGGGGCAGGGACACCCGCACGCGCTTTCCCCGGCGGGGACAGGGAGGCGACAGCGCGGTGAGGCCGTGCAGGCTCCGTCTTTGGTTTTCCGGGCTCCTGGGCCGAGTCCCGGCCGCCTCCAGCGCTGCCCCAAGCACTTGGGGGCTTGGGCGAGGCGCTCCCGGGGCCCTTCCTACCCAGGTTATTCCATGGCGGAGCGAAACTCGGCACAGCCTGCGGCAGGACTGAGTACAAGAGCAGCCGCTCTCTGAAATTCAGCTGGCATGAGAGCTGAATGAGACATTCTGAAAGCACTTACCTCCCGTGAAGTAACGCAGGGAACAGTTACTCACAATCTCTTTCTAAGCCCTATTTTGTATTACACAGCCAAAGGTTTTGGTTTTACCATGTTCATTTTCCTGGCTTAGACTGTTATTATTAAAAAAAAAAAAAAAAAAGTTTTTTAAATATCTGGTCTTCTTGGCAGAACTCATTATAGAGGAAAAAAAAAATGGAAAAAAACCATATCTATATCTCAACCTGGGATGAGACTGACTCGGGATCACTGGGATGACAGTGCACTGTTTTTTGTAGTCCACACTCATCCTTGTGATCAGTGCTCCCACTCCCACTTTTTTTTTTGCCTGATTTACACCATCACTTCCCCTTTATTGCTGTTAGCCCATCTGCTTGGCAGCACTTTCCTCAAACACCCATCAAATTCCCCAAACCTCATTTTGCCCAGCTTCTTCATAAAGTCCTTCATCCCTAGGAGCAAACTGATCAAATCAATTGCAAGCTCCAAACTGTCATTTCTCCTTCCCCTCTTCTATTTGATGTCCATGAAATAGCAACCAGCCAACTGCCAGGAAGCACGTATGCTCTGGGATCTTGATAACCACCTATATTTTCTGAGAAGTGTCATCCTGCGTGAGGCTAAACTCACTCAAATATTTAAAAGGGTCATATTGGGAACTTTAGAACAAAGAGGACAAAAGGGCAAAAAGAAAACACAATCACAGAATTTCCTGAGCTGGAAGAGACCCACAAAGATAGTTGAAGTACAACTCCGGTTGGACAGTCTCCCAAACAAACCACAGCATGGATGTGTGTAGGGAGCCTGGGTACTCTCCAGACTGATAGAACAATAATTACCAGGTGCAGGAACAGCAGACCTTTTTCTGTGCATCTGTCAAATGGATTCTCAAATGGATTCTCACTAAGGTTTTAGGTAAGAAACTGTTAGATAATTTTTTTTTTTGGTTAGTTGCTCCACAGACAGCAAGATAGCAGAGGTAAGGATTAATTGTCTTTCTCGACTTTCTGACCAGAGTATCAGTAGAAGTAGCTCAAGGCAGTGACATATTGCCTAATTCATAGCTGTGCACCATTGTTTTTGAATCAAATCAGGTCAAATTACGCAATGAAAAACTCAGTGCCCTTTGGCTGTTTCTTTCCTCTACCTCCTGGTTAGGCTAACCAGACTTGTCTTTTTCGACAAGGTTTAATCAGCAAGATGCCAAATGCAAACCTCTGTTGTTCCAAACCCTATTCTACACACAGAAATAACATCCTGCATTTTAGGAGAGATTCAGTCAAGACCTGCTGTACAAGCAACATATTTTCTGTGATTAGACAGTGACAGATAACATAACAGTCCAGGAGATCAATGCTGCCTCCAGGAAAATAAAATTTTCTAATTGAACAGTAAACTCTGCTTTCTCTCCAGGGTGTGGAATCCATAGTCTCAAGCAAAGAAACAAACCAGCTTAGAATGAGAAACAGTTATCAGGCTATATACTGAGTATCTGTACTGCAGTGGAATTTAGAGGTTGCACAAGCAAAGCATTTGCAAGTATTTTCCAGCACCATTGGTGTTAGAGAATTGTGTTTGCAAGTGCTTTATCAAACAGAATCTGAGCTGTAAGAGTTTTGCTTATGCAGGGCCTCAGCTGGACTCCTCAACAACTTCAGATTTTTACAGCACATTTAGAAGATCTGTGATAATAACCTTAAGTGTCATAGAGAGCATTTTCAAAAGCATCTATATTTAAAAAGGGCACACACAGACATCAGGACACTGAAGAACGAAGGTGATCCAGGTTCTTGAGCTCTGTCTCAGCTCTCTTCAGTTGCCAGTTTCCTCTCTACCACAAGTCACCCAGCACCACTGGCCCTGAGCTCTCCTGCTCCTTTCCATCCCTGGCACGCAGCTGGCGTTGGCAGCCAGCGGTGCCCTGCAGTGAGAGCAGACCCATCTCTGCTCCCAGCTGTCTCCCAGTACAATACAGCCTGCACCTCCTATACTTTCTGCTGGAATCCCAGCAGCTGGGCCCCAGTCTGTTGTCTGCAGAGGAAAAGGATGCTTTCCTCAGACTCAGTGCAGTTCAAGATTACAAAGATTCTTCTGCCTCTGTGCCTGAGCAAATTACTTCTTTTCCTTCTCACAGGCAACATGTTGCCAAATAATATAAGCTTCACACCCCCACTGTGCTGCAGCCTGTATTACACATCACATGCTGCCACAGGCCCTGCCATCATGAACCCTGCCTCTGTATAAAAGCAAGGCCATCTTCCAGAAAATATTTAGAGAAAATGTAAAACACAGCATGCTCATGAGCTTCTCACTGCCTCTGTCCCTCCCCAAGTGCCTGTGCTGCAAGGCACATTAGGATCTTATTTCACACAGACCAGTAAAGCATCTTTCAATGTGATCTTTGGTCACTGCTCGCTTCCCAACCCAAAATGGATCTGAACGAGCAATTTATCAACAAAGTGTAGCTTTAGGCATTCTGCAGCCACGTCCTGTTTGTTCTAGTCTGTCATCAATTCAGAATTGACAACTAGCGAGAAAAAAAATCATTAGCTGCCCAAATAAAAGGGTAGAGGGAGCTAATGTTATCAGACTGAACACTATACAAGGATTTATTAATAAACTTGCTATTTAAATTTCACTCATAAGTATGCTAATTTATTTGCATACGTCTGTGCATCAAAACAGAATAAAGACCCATAATGTCATATCCAATAACGTTATTATTACCCAAATCATAAAGTAAACATTTGGTGGTCATAAAGTGTTTGTTGAAGTTTTGAATACTATATTTATAGAATACTATCGTTATAGAATTTTTATAATAGCTACTGTGAGTTTTTAATAAAACAGTCAAGAAGACTGTTCTTATCCAGCCATTATCAGTGTTCAGAACTAGAAACCTGCAGATTCAAAAATCGCATTTAGAAACAGGGCATTATATCCAGTAAACCCACCACAGTACATTCCTGCTACAGCAATAGCAACAATGTCATGCTTTGAACAGGAAACCCAATCTTAGTTTTAGCTTCTCTTTGTTGGCCAGCAATGAGTGAAGAAAACTCCAGAGTTCCAGGAAGAAGAAAAACCTTCACTTCAGCCACCTAAAGTGGACTATGAGCATTGTTCTTGCCATGTCTGCACACCATCACTATGCTTATTTAAGGCCATGTGTACCACAAAGCATAGAATAGTTTAGGTTTGAAGGGAACTTAAGTATCATCTAATTCCAACTCCCTCTTCCATAGGCAGGGACACCTTCCATTACACCAGAGCCATGAACATCTAACTTGGCCATGAACACTTCCAAGGATGGGCGTCCACCGCTTCCCTGTATAGCCTGTTCCAGTGTGCCTCACCACCCTCATGGTAGAGAGTTTCTTCTGTTATCTGACATAAGAGTAAGCTATCCATAGGACACCACAAGTCCCATATTTCTCAGAAGACATGGCATAGAGGAAACACCCACATCTGGTACATCCCCTTAGCAGACTACACCCCTAAAATAGGGGGGGTGTAGCTATGCACATAGAGCTGCCCCCTCCCAGCAGGCAGCACACTGGATTGAAACCCCAATGGTATGGTTCCAATGTCCAGGCTGCTGACAGAAGACATGGCTGTAAAGATATTTGGCTTGTTTACCTGTGTCATGGTTCCTGAATCTGGTTTATTCCCCTGGAAAATGTTGTGAGATGCTCTGCAACTCTCAGCCCCCAGCTAATGCCAGGCATCCATTTACCATGCCACATTAAGCCTACAATAAGCATTACAAGGGTCACCAGGATGCGTTATTATTAATACCATCTCATTATTAGTGCTGAAATTATTGGCAGCTTCTCCATTTTTCACTAGTGCCTGTTTGCTTTGTTCCTGCTATTGATGGGCAGAATGGATTGCATAAGCTTTACATACAGGTCAAGCAATATTCTCCCGCAGACAGAAATAAGAGTTTGATTTTCCCCTTTTTCACTCAGAAAAAAATTATGAGTTTGAGCCTCATGAAACCATACTTATTCTTTTACATTTACAATGTGAAGATGGAAGTTAATTATTGCTCCAGAGCAGTTATAAACTTCGTTCTAGTATATCTGTTTTATAAAAGGTCCATTTCCTGGTGGCTTTCATTTGAGAAAAACACCCAACACCTTAGAATGGCAAAAAGGCAGTGTAACGTGATTTCACTAAAACCTGCTTGCAGGTGAGTATGCTTGACTTTTAAGCAAGGACTGCAGAACTGCCACACAATTTCTTTTTATATGCTGAGGAAGCTGGTCAATGCAGCTCTTTCAAATTTGACTATTCAGGGAGGTACGTTTTACAAGCTACTTACATTTTAATTAGAAAGTCGGGAACATCCTGACCAAGTAACAGGATGTCCCTCTCCCCACCACCCCAAAAAAAATAAAATTCAGACTTACTTTCTGTGAAGTTGCTGAAATCACTTCCTTCTCCCTCTTTGATTTTTACCCCTGCTCCCAGCTACAGAGCTTACATAGAAGAGCAGTACACCAGAAAATGTATTTTTCATTAGAGCAAAATCTGCCTCCTCTTCAATGAGGCTTTACAAATGAAGTATTTTTTTCCTAATATGCCAGGCCTCTGTACCTTTAGTCTGCACTGTGATACTAAGTGTCTTTATTGTAATTCACAGTATTTCCTTGTGAAAAGTCCAATTTGTGATCAGACAAGTGTCCATTAGCCTTCATTCAAAACCACTGCCATAGCGATAATTTTTTTATTAGACCTGTAAAACCTGCTGTTTCTGGCCCTCCTATTCCTTCAGTCCAAGCAGACATCCTCTCTTCTGTTCTGTAACACACCCAGCGGTCATTAAATTTCCATTTGAAAAGAATTAAAAAGGACTATAATTTTTATGCGATTAAATTGGACCAATTATTTCTTGAAGCCACAAGCGTATAATTTCCTATAAGCACTGAAGAAAAATCAATATCCCAAGTTCATAAATTATTTATTACTCCATCAGGCTGCCATTTGTTAACATAACAGAAGTACACCATTCTGGACCTGGACAAGAACTGCAGCTTTCATTCATATAGATAAAAAGGATGCACACAAAAAACCACAGTGAACTTAAAGAACAGTCCAAATATCAGAAGTACTCCCGACTTCCTATGCCCCTGCTCCCTGAAGACACCTATTTCTCCATAAGAAATGCTGGGAAACAGAGTGTCTCTATATTAATAAAATGTCGCACATGGTTCGTGTCAGAGGTGACATTTAACTGTTTTGGTGGGTTTCTTGATAATTTTGAAATGAACTCCATGTACAACCTACAATTACAGTTAATGCTTATGGAACCAAGTTTCTGAATGCTGGAAGCAGTGTACAGTGTAACTTCTAAGTGTTTAAAGAGAAATCACATAATAGTTCTATACTTTTTTGTGTTGATTTTCTTAATGCTATGAAGGATGTAGCAGTATATACCATTTATGTACAAGTTTTTTTGTTGGTTAGATTTTTTTAAACCTAGGATCCTCAGTGTCGGTTTTTCAGCTTCTGTCACAGTCCACAGCATTTGTCACTGCTCAACTCTCACATGGCTCTTTTCATCTTTACATGTAACAGCAATAAGTTTGTGCAACCACCATATACATCAGTATCTATTTTCCTTAAAGCAGAGGAAGAAGCAGCTGAAGTATTCAGAAAAATCAGGGATTCATGCAAGGCAAAGCACTCACTTTGCAGTACACATCATGATGGGCTATCAAACCATTACATGTCTTGAAAAAAGCATTTGAGGCCAGTTAGAGAAGAATCACGCTGACACCCATTATCCCAGGAGCACAGGGGTGTCATTACCCCAACAGCAGTACCTGGCTGTGAAAGCACGACTGGATAAAGATCTGGCAGGGTCAGTTCCCCTTTCTGTCCTCCTGACATAGATAAATTGAACAACAGATAGTTTATTCTGTATACACCTTTGTGATGTGACCTTGGAATAAGAGTGCCTGTCTGAGTGGATATGAAAGTTGCCATGTTGCGTCCCAAATAAAGGAGGCTTGGATCAGTGTTATTAGGTCAAACACTTGTTTGTCCTGTGAAAGCCTACTCTGGCCAAAGTCAAAAGCAATTTTGCTCACACATTGCTGCTATGTGTCTCTGGCTGGATTCAGAGTTAAAAACCAGCATGTCCAGAGGGGATACAATACTTTAAGTTACAGGATTTTATTTGAAATGTTGCTTCTTGAAGTGCAAAAAAGTATTTTGCGCTAACCCAAATGCATACACTTCGCTTCATCATCCCAAGCCTGGGAACACAAGTTGTAGACTGATGTGATCTACTGAATTTCATATTTACTTGTCACCCATCAAAACTTTCCAGATCCAGCAATTCAAAAGGTACACGTGAGCTGAGCGAATTTTCACCTTTCTTCAAAAACCAGTCAAATTAAAAATATGGACAGTTACACCTCCTCCCCATACTGTAAAGTTCTTCAGTCAACTGAAAGGAGAAGTTTAGCACATTAATCTAAAATCAAATATTGAAAAGATTCTCAGTGTACAGAGTTTTTGCTTACTTGACAGCCATATCTATAACCACATTTTCTATTAATTCATTTTTGATCAAATTCAAAACAGTTATCTCTGTTTCAGTAAAATTGTCAAAGGAATAGAAATCCAAGCATTGTTTATTTCTTCAATGTACTTGAAAGCTCTTCAGGAGGCACCTTAGTCCTGATCTTGGTAAAGGCAGGATCAGGGCTGCAAGACACTGGCAAAGTCCAAACACAAGATTTCTTAACAGCGCAGAGAAAGGGAAGGAGAAAGGACTTCAGGGCTTTTTTTNGGAAGGAGAAAGGACTTCAGGGTTTTTTTTTTTTTTTTTTTACAGAACATCTTCTACACCAAATTATACTGATCTGATAAATTGAAAACAAAGTGGAACCAGTTACCTAGATGTTATTTTCCCTAGATGCATGATGTCAAGGTCCAGGATCATGACAAACAGATTAGTTTTAGGAGCACACTTCAATTTCTGGACATAGGAAAGAGTTTCTTTAAAATTCTTCAGAACATAGAACAAAAGGTTTATCTAGTGCAAGCTCATAGCAGTGCCTTTTTTCCAGGGCTAGCTCTTCATTTTGCTTGGCACTGGGAACAGAGTGGAATTTACCAGCCATGACCAACTAATTCAGAGGCACAAGTTTGAGCAGTGTCTGTACTGCCAAGCCACGCCAGCTCCCATTGTGGAGCAGTACAGCACAGAGGGAGGCAGGAGCCTGAAGCAGCTGTTACAGACACAATGGGCAGCACAGCAGCAAGGGAGCAGAGCTTTTCAGGGCACAGCTCTAGTAAATATCATCATTGTCCAACTAGGAATATGTTTTCAGTTTTGTACACCAAGAAGTATAAGTCAGCTTAGCATAGCCAGAGCACAGACTGAAAGCTTAAGCAAGGATTTATGTACAAAGCCAGACTCTGTTGGACAGGATCAATTCAAACAGAGAAAAAAAAAAAGACCAAAAGCCTTTTAGGAGACACTTGAAGGAGGATGACCTTCTGGGACCCTGCTGATTATTTGCATGATTTCTTGCCAAGAAACAAGTGCTGCACTGCTCTCCAGCCAGCATTAATGATCCCTGCACACTGGCAAATTTACTTCAAGCCCCAGGCTCAGCTGCTGAATATGGTGACAAACTACTTTGAAAAATCCTGTTTGTAACACATTAAAAAAAAAAATTAAACGGGAAAAAAACCTGTCTTTTTCAAATTTGGAAGTTTGTTTTAATAACATTTTGAGGATATGGAACTGCAAGTAGTCTGCTTTTTTTTAATAATCCTCAGCTTTACCACTGGGCCT
>VYZP01032024.1:0-14455 GCA_013400635.1 Hypocryptadius cinnamomeus | reverse complement strand
ATGAGCAGCTCATTTCTTAGCGTAGAAAAGGTTCCTCGTCCGAGTGCTTAATAAATGCCGCACCGCAGCAGAAATTATATCTCAACATTGCATTAAAACTGATCATTAGTATTTGGTACATACACCAAATTAAATAAGCACCTAAATTGGAATAGTCTTAAGTGATGTATAACTAATTTTTGGGTTTGAGTTTTTTCCACGTGTCCAAACAGTTAAACAGTTTTTAGAACTAGATGGAACTTTAAAATTGCATAGCATTTGCTTATTCCTGTGTATTTAAATGATATTTCCTGTCTAAACACTATTTTTAAAATTATAACTTCATTTTTAAAAAAATCAGAATTACAATCTTTATCATACATATATTTATATTAAATTTGGTAATCCATATCAGCATAGTGTCTCATAACAGAGCTGCAGAAAACAATTTCATGTCCTAAAGGAATTGCGTCTCTGATTATTCAGTACAACTAACTACTCTTAATTTTCAGGTACATATATTCCATTTTAGAGTATGTCAGCATACTATTTATTCTTAGGAGTACACATAATTGTCTTATTGCTGCTACTATTTCAAAATAGTTAATGAAACACAAGAATTTAGCACATTTTGATGATTAAATATAAAATACATCCAAGAATATTTTTCCCAAGCGAAGTCAGGAACTCTTCTTCAAAGCATATTTTTAAAATAGCAATTCAAGCAGTATGTTGAGAAATATCTGAATGTCTTATATTTGAAAGCAGAAAGTCAAGATATGACTGGTGTCTGCTGAACAGGCGGTAATTTTCTGTCTTCCTCAAAAATATTCTCGGATTTTCCTACTAATATATTCATTAACAATTACCTAGTAGAGTATACATAATGAAGACAACTTTTTTGTTTTGTTTAGAAATTAGGATTGGGATATTTCTTAAAACTGCTTTTGCTTGGAAGATTAGCTTGTTGTGGCAGAACTGTCTTGAGATAGACAGCAAGTGAGGGAGGAGGAGAAAAATATGGACTTCTATATTCTCCATTACGTTTACTTAGACAGCTGATGGAACTACCATAAAAGTTTTCCATATTGTGTTTTATGTGTTGAACATTCCAGTACTCAGTCTTCTAATTATCTCTGTGGGAATCAGAAGGTAGTAAGAAGTTTCAAGTCTACATCTATTGCCTGTTAAATACATGTGTGTGTGTGTGTGTGTGTGTGTGTGTGTGTGTGCATATTGTGAGCTCTACTGTTTCTTTATACTGGCAATAGGTACAGATGATTTTTGTTGTTGTTGTTGCTTCCTAATCTTTTCTGTTTCAAAATCAATGCCAAGGGAAAAGTGTGGTTCATATTGGATACTGAGATTTCATTTTAGGCATGAACTTTAGCTCCACTCTCCAGCTGGCCTTTAAAGGGCAAGATAAATACCCAAAAAGTGAAAAATGATGCATTTGTATTCTTTTAAAACAAACAGAATTACATGTTCTTAAAATCAAAGGTCATTTCTCTTTCTACACAGTCTTTTAGCTTTTCTACTTTAGGTTCCCTCAAAAAACAAGGAGTTATATTCCATTAGTTACTCTTTCATTAGAGCCAATAATGTTCTGAGCCTTTACGCAGTACATACATTATCAAGACATTGAATTGTTTTCTTTATTTTTTCTGGGATTGACAAAGTGAAAAACTTGCAGAATAAATAATTTCATGCCAATTTTAAACAAAGTTAATGCATTAAAACCAGTAGACATGATGTTTTCTTTAAATGAACAACTTTTTCTAATGAATGACATTTTCTTCTCACATTTTTCTTCCAAGTTCCTTTCAATGAGAAAAATGAGAAGGAAAAAAAGAAAGAAAACCACACCAGAAACAAACAAAAAACCCCACCAACAAGGCTTTAGCATGGTATAACTACAGTAAATTCAAAAGAATCAGCTGTTATTGCAAGTATGGGCTTATTTCTATATTCAGCCAGCCCCACATGTTCTAAACCCTACCACAGAATCATAGCAAAGTTTAGGTTTGAAAAGACTTCTGTGATCATTATTTCAAGCATTAATCTAGCACTGCCAACACCACCATTAAAACATATCCATAAGTGTCACATCTACACATATTTTAAGTATTTTGAGGGATGGAGACTCAACTAGTTTCGTGGGCATCCTGTTCCAATGTTTGACAATCCTTTTTGTGAAGAAATTTTTCCTAATATGTATCTAATCTAAACCTACCCTGACACAACCTGAGGCCATTTCCTCTTCTATCACTCGTTTCTTATGAGGAAAGACTGACCTCCTCCTCACTACAACCTCCTTTCAGGTAGTTGTGAAGAGCAATAAGGGCCCCTCTCAATATTCTTTTCTCCAGGCTAAATCATTCTTCAGTTACTCCTCACTTGTGAGGAGAACTTGTGCTCCAGACCCTTCACCAGCTTCATTGCCCTTCTCTGGACGTGCTCCAGAAACTCAGCATTTTTCTTGTAGTGAGAAAATGGGATGAAGCACTTGAGGTGCAGCCTCACCATTGCAAAGCACAAAGGGACAATCACCACCCTGGCCCTGCTGGCCACAATATTCCTAATACAAATCAGGATGTTGTTGGCCCTCCTTCCCAACTGGGCATACGCTGGCTCAGATTCAGCCATGGGCGATAAACATGCTCCGGTCTTCTTCCACTCGGCAGGTTTCTAGCCACTCTGCCCCCAACCCATAGCCCCTTCTGGGATTGTTGTGACCCAGCAGCAGGACCCAGCACTTGGTCCCGTTAAATGTATTGAACATGGTTCCCCTCAGGACCACTGAAGGAGACCTGGTTATCCAGGACATAGAGAAGGCCAAGGCACTCAACGCCTTTTTTACCACAGTCTTCACCAGCAAGTGCTCCAGCCACACCACCCATATGTGGAAGGTGAAAGGAGGGAAATGGGGGGAATGAAGAACCATATACTGTAGGAGAAGACTGGGCTGGAGACTGTTTAAGGAACCTGAAATTGCAAAGCTCATGGGACCTGAGGAGATACATCTATGACTCCTGAGGGAACTGGTTGAGGAAGTGGCTATGCCACTATGCATCATATTTGAGAAGTCTTGGCATTGCAGTGGAATTCCCACTGAATGGAAAAAAGAGAAATATAATACCCATTTTAAACAGGAAAATAAGGAAGACCTATGAAACTAGAGGCCAGTCTGTCTCATCTCAGTGTCTGGCAAGATCACAGAGTAGCTCTTTTGGGAGACTATGCTAACGCACAAGAAAAATGAGGAGATGACTGAGGAAACATGTCTTCATGAGGCAAATCATAACTGAAAAATTTGGTGGCCTTCCATGATGATGTTACAGCAGTGGTGAACAAAGGAAGAGTAACAAGTCATCTAGCTGAACAGCACAAATCATGACAGTGTTCCATGTCTCAGCCTTGTTTCTAAATGGGAGAGACATGGACTTGACAGATGGATAAAAAAATCTGTTGGATGATCACATTTGAAGAGTTTTAGTCAATGTCTTGATATCAAATTGGTGATTCCTCAGGGATCTGTTTTGAGACCAGCACTTTTTAGCATCTTTGATGCAACATGGACAATGGGATTCAGTGCACCCTCAGCAAGGTTGTTGATGACACAAGGCTGTTTGGTGAGGTCAACACCAAGGGCTGGGCTACCATCCTTGACAGGACCTTGGCAGGATTGAGAGATGGGCCTGTGTGACCCTCAGAATTTCAGCAAGGCCAAGTAAAAACTGCTGCACCTCAATCAGGGAAATCCCAAGCACAAGTACAGACTGGGCAGAAAATGGATGAAGAGTGGCCCCGGGAAGAAGGACTTGAGAATATTTGTTGACAAGTTCAACAATAGCCAAAAGTGGGTGCTCACATCCCAGAAAGCCAAGAGCCAAGAGCCATGACAAGCAAACTCAGCGTGGTGATTCTACCCCTCTACACTGCTTTTGTGAGACCCTTCCAGGAGTACTCTGTCCAGCTCTGGGGCCCCCAACACAAGGAAGACATTACCTGTTGGAACAATTCCAGAAGAGAGGTACTAATTTGACCACAAAGCTGGAACACCTCTCCTAAGAAGGTTGAGAGAATGGGGGCTATTCAGCCTGGAGAAGAAAAGGCTTTGGGGACAACTTTAGAAGCTTTCCACTACCTAAATGGGGTTTACGAGAAAGGTGGAGAGAACCTTCCACAAGAGCATGTAGTTATAAGACAAGGGGGAATGGCCTCAAGCTGAAGGAAAGTAGCTTTAGCTTAGGTCATAAGAAAAAATACTTTACTGTGAGGATGGAAAGGAAACTGAAACAGGGTTGCCTAGAGAGGTTGTGGACTCACTCTCCTTGGAGGTGTTTCAAGACCAGGCTGGATGGGGCTCTGAGTGAGCTGGTTTAGTGGAAGCTGTCCCTGTCCATTGCAGAAGTCTTAGAACTACATGATCTTTAAGGTCTCTTCCTACCATAACCTTTCTCTATGATTCTAACTTCATACAACTGGCCTTGATTCCTTGATTCAGCCTTTTCAGATTCCTCTACAGACCTGCACAATCCTCCAGCAGATCAATATTTCTAACCAGCTTGGTATCACCTGCCAACTCACTGAGGGTTCACTCAAGCCCCTTGCCCAGATGATGAGTAAATTAAGACACTAAACTGAACTGGCTCCAGTACTGACCTCTGGGGAACGCTACTGGTGACCAGCTACCCACTGTATACACTACTACTCTCTGGGCCAGAAATCAAGTCAATTTTTACCCAGATGACACCAGTCCAAACTATGTGCAACCACTTTTTTTACAGAAGAATGTTGTGAGAAAGAGTGTCAAAGGCTTCACTAAATTCCTGACAGATCAAATCCACAGCCTTTCCCTCATCCATAAGGTGGGTCACCCTGTCTAAAAAGGAGATCATGTTGATCAAGCAGGACCTGCTTTTCTCAAATCCCTGCTGGCTGGGCCTGATCATCTTGTTTTCCTGCATGTGTCACCTGATGGCACTAAAGATAATCTGTTCCATTATCTTACCTGTCACTGAATGAGGTCAGACTGACAAGCCTGCAGTTCCCTGCATCCTCCTTGTGGTCCTTTATGCAGATGGGCAAAATATTTGCTAACTTGCTGTCAACTGGCACCATCTCAATTAGCTGGAACTTCTTTCCTGCATCTGTTTACACATGCCCAATACACCCCGTAAGACTGTAGCATGTTTCACAGAAACAAATTACAGGGAATGTGTCCCAGACTTCAAAAGCCTTTATTGTCTAGATAAAAAGAGAAAATAAAAATGGCCATTTGGAACTATCAGTTTCAGCTGAAGCTGCACTTAAGGATCTTGGAAGGAGCTGAAGGAGTAACAGTGATCACCTTGAGTCCTTTAAGCTGTTTTTTTCCTTATGTAGACAGTTAGTTCTGTACAACATCTCACTGTGCCCTGGTGCAGAAGTTTTCATCAGTTCTCATTTCCCACTCTCTCTTTTCCACTGGTTTCATTCATAGAGGGAGTTTATTCAAACACTTCCATTCCAGAAATCTTTGAAAGGGATACATACTGGTTCTTATTTTAACTAAATAAATTGGCAGATTTCTACCTTAAATACAGAGATTTTAGGTGTTTCATATCAAATTGTGCCTATTCATGTTTTTGAAGTACAGAGGCTTTAATTTATGTGTTCAAAATTCTTGTCAAACTAGGTCCCCATCTACATTATAGCTATTTTGGTCCAGGTCCTCCTGCTCCAAACCTAGATAAAATGCAAACTCCCTGGAGAAGAGAAAAGTAGAGAAAATAAAAGCTTTTATTACTAAAATAGTAAAACCAAAACTTAAGGATTTGGTTCCTGTCTGCTAAACTTTGGAAAGAAAAAGAGGATTCTGTGTGCAACACAGAATTTGAGTATTTTTTTCGTTTTCCCACTCATCTAAACACTGACAAAAATAGTAATAGTCAAAATACTCTTCAAGCAGAAGGGTTATGTAACAACACCTTTGGTTCTGTGTTAGTATCTGTCAACATATTAATTGTACTTAAATTATAGTATTGTGCAATTTTTTTCATCAGGAAGTGCTGTCCTGTGCCGCTGTTAGAAGAGGTGGTTGTGGAGGATTTTTCTGATAGATTTCTCAGACGAAAATGAAGCGCAAATGCGACAATATCGTACCTAAAAACTGTTTATTGATAAAGAAGGGAAAGTGTTCCCACGGAAGCGCGATAGACAAGAGATCACAGATGGAAAAAGAGAGACAGAGAAACAGAAGGCAGGGGCAGCGCTACCGCAGGAACCCTGGCGTTGTCAGCGTCAGCACACGGAGCGGGCGTGCTGCGAACCGCGTCTGCGTGCGCCCGTGGCGGCTGGGCGCGATTTCCAAAGAGCAGGAGGCTGCGTGTCCCTGCTGCTGCCGAAGAACAGGCTGCCATGGCTACGGGCATGCTCGTGGAGCAGCCGCGGGCGGCCTGTCAGGGTCGGGGCACGGCGGCTGCGGGTGGGTGCGCGGGTCGTGCCGTAGGCCGCTGCCGGGGAGCGTGGCGGTGGCGGCTGCGGCTGGGCGCAGACAGCGCCCGCTCCGTGAGGGGAAAAGCGAAGCACCAGGTCGTCACAGGGCGAACGGCAAAGCCGTGCAGAAGAGGGGCGGACAGCGAAGCAGAACCGCAGAGAGGAGAAGGCGAGCGGGGGAGAGGGGCCGAGCTGACCCTACAGGCGAGCCCCCGGTCCCTGCAAGAAGCCCAAAGAAAAGGGGACCCGTTGTGCCGCAGTTAGCTGCTTTTGTGTGCCAAGGCTCCTCCCATAGCCCGATTCCCGGGCATCTGGGCGTCTGGGCATCTGCCCCACCGGCAAGTGGGAGAGTTGCCTGCAGCCCGATCAAGGAGGCTTTCTCTACCCTGATGGGCTGCCAGCGAAGCCTCCCTGGGGACAGGGCTCCCATCTCGGGTACAGCCCGTATGGGAATCCTTCACCATGACTTATGTTGAGGCATAAATAAAAATCAGACTGGTCCCTCTCAGGTGCACAAATTAAAAAAAAAAAAAAAATTCACCCCCCCCATATTTCTCTCATCAACTATCAGCACTTATATTAAAGCTGAGATTTGTAGAAAGTACTTCCACCATAGTTATGTTAATCCCAATTACCTTTTCAATGATGAAGGAAAGCAAGGGCATAAATTATCTCCAGTACATTTGTTTAGCCTCCTGGATTTGATATTTACAGACATATTACAACATGACGATATGGGGATGTTAATGGTTCTATTTTCCTCCTTGTAAATACTATTAAAATAGATCTGAGGCTCAGCTAGGGAGATTCAAGAGTAGAGTAAAAATATACAGCATTACTGATGCTAACACACTGTCATGAGGTGTTTTGCTCCCAAAATGCTGTTTAATTACAATAGAAAAAAGTGCTTGAACAAGCTGTTAATCAGACCCATAGGAGTACATTTTCGGCAACATTTTATGGGTTAGACATCACAAGTACTCTTTTTTTTTACTATTTTTTCTTGCAGATAAAGATCAAGGAAACACTGGAAAACCAAAATATTGCTCACTATGAAATAATATAACTTCCTGTCATGCATTATTTAGAAATAGAAGGTCATTTTCTTTTGCAATTTTTTGTCAACATATGTCAATCACTTATACAATAACATTTCTGACTGAGAGTTGGTTGTTGTCATTAGTTGTGTTCAGCAATTCTGAATCATATGGGGATAATGGGGACTGGAGAGCTTGAAACAGGGATTTGCTGGCAGAGTCTGAGCAGATTTCTGACCTACTGGTGATCTTTATAGACATCTGGTAAAGGTTCATTTCAGAGCCTTGTCCTTCTCCAGCTATATTGTTACTGGTTAGAGGCATTCTGTGAATGAAAATCTCGGAGACCTAGGACCAGAGTGCCCTCATGTCAGTTGTACTGTGACATGAAATGCAAATGATCAGACAGTACAAGAGCACTGCTACTCTAAACAGTGTAAAAGACAGTTTGGGATAAATACCAGGAGGAAAAACTGCTTGCACTCTGTGGATAAAAAACCTGATATATTTGGTGAACTCTTAAAATCCATTTTCAATACCGTGCATTCTCTATTGTGAAATTTTTTATTGCTGGCGGTTTATTCTAAAGATCCATAGTTGCTAGTCTGGCATTCTGTTATGAAGAACAGTCATGTACATGAAATATTTATTTCGGGGGAAAAACTGCCTTTTCAGTCAGGTAAAGAGATTTGAAAGGAAGTCAGAATTTATTTTAATGCTTGCTAATGATTGGTTAAATAGTACAAAATATATAGTTTGGTGTTTTGAGTTGGTGTTTTTTAATAAAGAAAAAGGTATTGGGATCCTAGACTGATGTGGGAAAAGGAGAGTTTATGTTATGGATAAGGGTAAAAAACACAGAGCAGAGTGCTTCTCACACAGTGATAGCTTCTGTAGGTGGATGCAGAGGTTTATGTATTAATGCAGTTTATGGCAAGCAGGGTCTACAAATGTCAATATTATTTTTGTTTCTTCATGCATCTTCAGGAACTGGCAGCCATCTAATAATACTCTCTAAATAATTTCGTCTTCCTGAGAGCTCTCTTGTTGCAGCTTTCATCTGTCAAGCCAATTAGTGATCTGGAGCCTAGTTCAAATTTTTTGCTATATGTTTTTACTATGTGATGAGTTGCCATTTGCCACTGAAACACCAAGCTAGTACTCATTCTAGTGTTCAAGCAAACTGAATAATTTCCCATTTTATACTCCACAAACTAGAATTTAATTTGAAGCAAGGTCTCTTCAGTTCTGATTGTGCATAAAATACTAATATGCATAAAATTACCATGGAGGAATTTCTGTGATGCAATGTTAATGAATAATTACTTGAATTCTTATAACACACTTTATTTAGCCATAGAATTCCTCATTCATGACCAAAGAATTGCACAACTATGTCCATGTTTCATATTAGATTTTTTTTTTGGTGGAGTTGGTGGTGGTAATGTTTTATGAATGAATAATTATACATTTGGTCTTTTTAGACTATATAAAATATAAGTTTCTGATTCATTGAAGTTCTCGGTCTCCAGGGCATGAATTAACTACTTGTAAAGAGAAATTAAGGCTTAAGGAACACAAGTGGTGATAGATAAAGTTGAGTTGATTTTTAAAGCATTTATCTTAAATTCTTTGGTAAATAAATTTTGTAAAAATAAATGCAAATGAGTATGTCTTCATGCATAGATGAGAGCTTTTTCTCATTTTTATAAAATGTTCATTCTAAATAAAATAATAGAGAGAGGTAGCTTTTTCTCCTGATATTTCTAGGAGATTTTAAATACCTTAAACAAAATCTCTCAGAAAACTCATACATTCTCTGTGTTTTAAACAACCATTCCTTCATCTCATGCATACTTTGTTCACTAGAATGAAAACATTTGTTGAAATGCCTTTATAGGGAAAGGGGGGTTACTGATTAGAAGAGCTTCTTAGTAAAAATTTCTATAGGTTTGCTATGAATAAACTGACAACTTTGACAAGATACCCTTACAGACTGGTCTACACATAATAAAAAGCTCATATTTAATAAAGCACAACCCATTAAAAGAAATCAGACATATCAATTACTAGAATTTACTACACTAAGATTTACTTACTTACAAAAAGGTGAGAGATGATTTTCTTATTTACAAAAAGGTGAGACAGATGATTTTGTCTCTTTCTTACTTTTTTCCCCAGATATCAAATATAACAAATAATTAGCAATTGAATTAGAATTGAAGATTACCCTGCTCTTTCTTTTTATGTCCAAAAATTCAGAAATATTTGCAGAAAGATACTTGCAAATTAGTCTCCCCTGCCTCTGAGGCAATCTTAAGAGATTGCACAAGGACTTAACTTCCAAATCACTGCACAGCCTCCAGCACAGAGAATGAAATATGTTGTGATTATGGTTCAAATAGTTGGCTCTTGCATGCTGAAGGCCCACCTTTTAATTGCTGCTCTAAAGGATGCATAAAGGAATTAGTAATGAAATAGCAAACTAGTCTAGCATATAATGCTGTGGCCTGTACGTAATAATGAGTATAGCAGCTGGCAGACGGTGCACATGACATTAGAAATTAGAATATTTTGGCCTTCCTTTTTGGTCTGCTGTAGAACAGAACTTCAGTGCAAAGGGAATTCTTCTATGCTTAAATACAAACTTACATAAGCAATTAAACCCAGACACACTGCATGCTCACACATGCACATTTCACTTCTTTTGCATTGACATTGTTTCTTCGGTAAACTTATTTACCAGAGTACCCTTTCTTTTGCATGATGAAAGATGCACCATTTTTGTATTCCTTATCAAATACATGTTAACTTGAATTTTAACTCAGTAGCAATTTCTTAGGCATAAATATTTTCATTCTGGTTTATATAATTTACCTTCCAAGATACCTTTCTAAAAAAATCTTTTTCCTTTACGAAGTATTGTTTTGCAAATGGAGTTTTATGGACATAGGCTCATGCATTGCTTATAAAACTTATTCATCATAGCACAGAAGAAGTAATTAGAGAACTAGCTGGAAAAAAAAGGGCATAAAATTATAGTACTTGTTGAATACAGTTACTTAGAAATCCGCTTCAGAGTAACAACTGTAGTTTTAACTGTTTACTTTTAAAAATACTTTGGTGCAGTGTGATGCTAATAGAAGAAAAAGACCATTTTGCAGGGTAAATCTAAGCAACATTTAAAAGGAAAAAAACGCACACACAAAAAAACCCCAACCAAACAAAAAA
This sequence comes from Hypocryptadius cinnamomeus, assembly GCA_013400635.1. Lineage (NCBI taxonomy): Eukaryota > Metazoa > Chordata > Aves > Passeriformes > Zosteropidae > Hypocryptadius > Hypocryptadius cinnamomeus. The sequence continues at coordinate 3,728 of VYZP01032024.1, read as the reverse complement.
CCCCTGTAGTTGATAAATAATTGTTAAAAATAAGATTTAGCGTTCTTTCCTATTGCAAGATATATAATTGCCATTGCCATTGAATGGCAATGGGAAGGTTTATGAGGCAACATCAATACATGTTCCCCCTCTAGCAGTGCTGTATTATGAAAACAAGAACAACTTCAGACAAGAGATTTGGATTTAATGTAGTAAGGTTCTGGGTCCATTGCAGTTCTTGGTGTCCTTAACTACTTGTTTTAGTGACAAATGTGGAATCATCAGAATATTCTGCTGCCTCACATAAAGTTGTTCTGTTCATACAGGTGTTAAAGCTCACTATGCAGATAGAGACAATACATCCAATAGCCAATCTAGATGGTAAAAATATAAAATCTATAATAAGGATTCAAACTATAAGATTTTTTGAGTTGGAAGAGACCTTTAAAGAGGCCTAGTTTGAAGGTCCCTGCCATGGACAGGGACATCTTCCACTAGATTAAGTTGCTCACTTCCCCATACAATCTTGTCTTGAACACTTCCAGTGATTGGTTATCCACAACTCTTCTGGGCAGGTCTCTTTCCACCCTCACTGAATACCTTTCCTTCGTTATTTAATCTAAAGCCATCTTTTTTCAGTTTAAACGTGTTGCCTTTTCTTCTCTACAAGCCTTGGTAAAAAGTGTTTCCCCATCTTTCTTAGAACCACAGAATCAGAAAGATTGGAAAAGACCTCCAAGATCCAATCTCTGACCTATCACTACTACCTTTTCAAGACCATAGCACTATGTGGCATGTTCAGTCATTTCTCAAACACTTTCAGAGATGGTGGCTCCACCACCTCCCTAGGTAGCCTGGTGCATTGCTTGATAACCCTTTTGATGAAAAACTTTTTCCTACTTTCCAATGTAGATGTCCTCTACTGCAACTTGAAGCCATTTACTATCATTCTTGCTGCCTGGGAGAAGTGAGCGTCCCCCATCTTCCTACAGCTTCCTTTCAGGTATTTGCAGGGAGAAGGTCTCACCTCAACTTCCTTTTCTCCAGGCAAATTATAAGTTCCAGTGCTTCTCTAGGCTAATTACAATTCTCCCAGTCCTCTTATGTGCTCCTTTAAGTATCGAAAGATCATAACAGAGTCTTCCCAGTGCCTTCTCTTCTGCAAGATGAATTGCTTCAGCTTTTCTTCATAGAAAAGATGTTCTAGCCCTTTGATTATCTCTGTGTCTCTCCTCTGTACACTCTGACAGATCCATGTCTTTTTTGTGTTGGGAACACGAGAGCTGGATCTGGTATCCCAGGTCAACTCACACCAGAGCAGAGGAGAAGAGCAGAATCACCTCCTACAGCTTGCTGGCCATGCTGCTTTTGATGAAGTCCAGAAAACAATTATTTCTGGTAAATGCCTATTGCTGGTTTATACCTAAGTTTTTATCTGCTAATATCCCAATTTTATCTTCTCAGGGCTGCTCATCTCCCAGTCTTTAATGCTACTATTGATTGCCCTGGCTCAGGTGCAGGACTTCGAACTTAACTTTGTTGAAAGTCAGGAAATGGTGCATTTATTCAGTCTGTAAAAATCCCTCTGGATGACATCCCTTCCTTCTAGCATATCACTGCGCTGCTCAGTTTGCTGCCCGTGGTGGGATGACCTGGGCTGCATGCCTACCAAATCGCTCTACTATTCCTTTCTTAGACAGAAAGGGATAGAGAAAATAAGATGGGAAAACCCCTTCTGGGTCAAGCTAAAGGAAATTTGAAAAAAGGAAAAGTAAAGGTTATACATGAAGAACCAAAGAAAACAAAAGATTTTATTTTCTACTTCTCATAAGCAATGACCAATAACTTCCTGAGAAGCAGGACTTCAGCACACTTACTGGTTATTCTGGAAGAAACAATGTAAATAGCAAATCCACCCCATCGCCCTGTAGGTGTAGGTAACCTCACACATGCACCCCCACACACCACCCCTACTTAGTGGTGTAGGATCAAAGATCCTTTTTATCTTTATATTGCTGAGCAGACATTATATAGTATGGAATATCACTTTGGTCACCACCTGTACTGGCTGTGTTACCTCCAAAGATCTAGCCTACTGGAGGGTAGGAATGGGAGAATGTTGGAGAGATATTGCTGATGCTGCACAACACTGCTCAGCAAGAGCCAAAACGCTGGTGTGTTATCAACACCTTTGTAGATACCATTACAAATCACAGTGCTTTGAAGGCTGCTATGATGAGAATTAACTTCATTTTAGCTGGACTGTGCCATCTGCAGACTTGCTGAGGATACACTACTTTCCACTGTGCATGTCATTAATAAAGATGTTGGACAGTACCAGCCCCAGTAGAGACTCCTGACAAATTTCACTTGTTACTGATCTCCACTGGAACATTGAGCTGTTAACTGCAGCTCTTCACATGCAAGCATTCAGGTAATCCCTTTCTTATCTGAGAGTGCACCCATCTTCAGTAAAACCCTATATTTTCAATTTAGCAGCAAGAATGTTGGGGAGAACAATATCAAAGGCCTTATGGAAGTCAGAGTAAATTCTGTCAGGTCCTTTTCTCATCCTTTTCCAGAGCAGACATTGCACTGTAGAGGGCCACCAATTAATCAGGCACCATTTGCCTTTGGGGAAGCCATTTTCATGTCTTTCATATGCCTTGAGGTAGATGCCAGGAGGACCTGTTCCATGACTTTACTAGGCCTGGGGTAAGGCTGACAGATTGGTACCTGTCAGCAAACGTCTGCTCTATGACTGCCTTTGTTAGTTTGGCCTCTAATTTTCACCCATACACTCCAGATCTCTGCTAGGCTGTTTTTTAGTGGCAATGGGGTTTTTTTCCATATAGAAATGGAAATCATCCAATCATCTAATCATCTTTTCAATCATAGAGGGCAACCCCTTCACCTTTCCATCTCTGTCTATCATGGGCAGAGTGGCCAGCCTCTTCCAGCTGTCTGTCCTGAACAGTTTTAGTCATTGATTGAAGTGCTCCAATAATGTGGTTCATTCCACCAAGTCTCAGTGATAGCGATCAGGCCATAGTTTTCCAGATGCACCAGAGGATGGACCAGTGTGACATTTTGAAATGCACTGGAACCCTACAGGTCATTTCAAAGAAGGTAAAAGGATAACAAAACTTTTCTATAAGGAAATCCCATTTCCAAGATTTGTATTAGATTTTTAGCTTCATCAGTGACACCTGGCACATTCAAAAAGAATTTGGGTATCCCTTGAGGTCATTAATGTTTCTTGTTCAACAGCAGCAATGAAATGGTGGACATAGACAAGGCAGCTCTCAAGAGCCAGGACACACAGGATTTCAGAAATACTTGTTAACATCTACACTTCTGTAGTTTATATCCATATTGAATGATCTTTTTGCTACTTTCATGGAAGAAGCTCGTAAAGCTTGGTTAGGCCACTTTAAAAAATCACTATCGATACTGTTGGCACAAAGCAGGTTTTAATATTAAATTGTGAAAGTGCAACTTTAACATGGTTTAATCACAAAGTTCACTCAGTTGCTTACTAGAGAGTTGTGGTGGTTTATTATTATTAGCAGGAAATTTAACCTCCAAGAAGTCAATCCCATTCCCCCAAACCCCTCCAGTAAGAGTGCAACAAAGAAAGACACTATGGATTGAGACAATTCACTGAAAGCAAGAAGTAGTAGAACAAGAAACACACAGTAACAGCAGCAATATTAATAACAAAAGTGTACAAAAAGAGAAAGTGATTT